>CM031860.1:30006196-30100403 GCA_018697195.1 Certhia americana
CCCCCCCGGCCGCCGGGAGCGCGCCGCCGGTGTCCGCCACCGGCGCGGTGCTGCGGGCAGCGTCCCGCCCGGCCCTTCCGTCCCCGGGACTTCCCCGCCGCCGGTGCCATGGGCACCCGGAATGTGTGGGGTCGACTCCCCTTTGGGGGTTTTCCGCCCCTAAATAACCGCGCCGGTGTTCCCTGCGTAAGTGCCCTGCAAAGGTCCCCCAGAGCTTCAACAAAGGGTGCAGGTGTTCCCTCGCCAACTCACCTAGCTGCCGCGGATCGGCTTCCCGACGCTTCGCTAGCCAAAGGGTAGCTTTGGCCAAGGAGAAGTAGCAGATCAGGTAATTTAAGAGCAGCGCACGGAAAGCCAAAAGGTGCAGGATTTACCCTGCTGGTAAAGGTGCAGGTCTCCCATGCCGAAATGGTGGGAGCACAGGTGATATGCGAGGTGGGCAGCGCTTCAACTGACGTCCAGAAATGCTTCAGGAGGTCAGACGAACAAGTCTGCAGTATGAGTCTTGCCGTGGCCTTGTATTAGTCAGGTGAAAATAATCTGACCCTTTGACACCAGGGTCTTAGAAGGAGTCAAAGTAATTCTTCCGTTTTCACCAGATGTTTTAGAGCTCAGGAACATAACTGGACTTAAGGAGATCTGCTTGAAGTAAGATTAGCCAAGATTAAAATAATCTTGGTAAAGTCATAAAATTTTCCAGCGATTATCTTAAAAAGGGATCTTTCATTATGTGTTCATTAATGGTCTTGGATCTCTCTAGTGGGCTGGTTTAGTTAACTGTGTAAGGCAAGTGAGTTGACAGAACTCTTGTTTTTGAAAACTGGAAATGACTTTGGACTCCTTCAGCAGATGCTCTGTCTTCTGAAGCTGTTACAGTTTGCTGTATCTTGGCAGTTACTGCTGAGATAATAGGCCATAGCCGGTTTTTTTGAAGATAAGCAGTTTATTAAGTGTTGAAGTTTCTGTAATCTGTTCTTCTAGACATAACGTGGGATTTTCTGCATGTGGAAAAATCTTCAGGAATTTATTTGTATACCTCTGAAGAAAATGTCAGTCAGTTAGTAATTTTGCATCAAAACTGGTGGAATTACTTTCCCTGCTCAGGAAAAGACTGTGAACAGACATTCAAAGTGAAAGTCTTGGGGGAAAAAAAATTGTGGTTGCATTGCTGTGTAGGGCAGTGACCATCTTCAGATGCTTATTCTGGGGTGACCACTGAAGTATTGTAGCCCTGGTGTGCATGTGTTGTATCAACTTACTCGGGTGCTGTAGTGCATCATGCTGTCCTTTCTCATGAGCCTAAAGGTTTTTGCTCAGAGGCTTTTGTGCTGGACTTGTATCCACTTCCATTCACATGTGAGGTCTAATTCAGAAGTCTTTTTTAGCTGGTTTGTGTACTAGTAAATGAATTGCAGGAGTCTTTACAGTCCTGCCCCTGATAAAGCAGCATTCTGTCTTGATTACCTGGTCCTGACCTGAGGAGGAAATATCCATGACAGCCATCTCAGGAAATAATTCAGTCTTTATTGAGAACAAATACAATTATATTGAGTAAACACTGTCAAAGATGAAATCTAAACAGCATATCTGATTCATTAGCTATATCAGCTGTGTACTTGCCTTTGTGATATATATATGAGAGTAACGCATGCTGCTTCATCATTTTCTGATAAACATTATTGTTATTAATAAATCCATGTTTTGGGTTGGAGTGCTTTCCACCTCAGAAGCTGCTCAGGTAAGTGAGATGAGTTATGAAACAGTAATGACTGTGTTTCCTTTTAGCAGTGCTCTGGCATATTACTGGGAAGCTGTCAGAGCCCAGGAATATGTCCAGAGGTTAGTACCTGCGAACCCTGCATTGTGTTAGGAGAGGGAGAGCTGACTCCCTGAGCTGAGCTTGGAGTGTGCTCCCTGCAACACCTGGGAGCAGCATGTGCCTTGGTACAGCTTCAGCAGAAAGGAAGTAGGAGTTTAATCTTAACTGCGTCTCAGAAATGCAGTGGTGTGCTCTTTGTTCAGTTGTAGAAATGTGTTTGCTCTGTTGTCATTTGCCCAAAAGTTTGTTAAGCAAAAGATGACAGATAAATCTTCCTGTGCAACACCCTCCTCCCTTTTCTTGTGCTAAAAGCTCTAACCAACAAATATGAAATTCCTTGTCAGACAGTGCCAGCTTAAAATAGAATTTAGTTTTTTTAGCTATCTCAGGCAATTTCTTCACTATCTCTTTAGCTATCTCTTACTTTTTCTTCTCTGCATTGTAACCCTGGACACTTTTTAATAACACCAAAGCATTAAAGATGCAAAGATTTGCTGTGTTGTTCTTTTTTATGTTTAAAACCTTCAATGTTTTCCTGCTCACAGCAACCGATAATAGGTAATACAGAAGATCTTTTAGTGTTAAGAATATGTAGCTTTAAAAAAATATCCTTTCTAATATTGTGTTACTTTTTTTCACTGATTTAAAAGATTTCAGTTACTTCTTTTGGAAAGTAAAAATGATTGATGTACAGGGAGTTTTCAAAACAAAAATGAAAGTGGAGAAGTGGCTGTTTAGGAAGGAAATGACTACAAAGTAGTAATAACAGTAACACAGATAGTTTGAGATAATGCCTTTCTTTCCAATAGAAGATTCTCACTGATGCATATGAAGAGGTTAGGAGGACAGAACTCTTCTCTGGGTAACCTCACTTGGAACTTCCTCCAAAAATCCATTTGAGGAGAAAGTGCTTGTGGGATTTGGAGTGAGAGATTTGCATTATCAGAAATATCTAAGGACAGTAAATTCTGATCTTTAAGAACTCTGATAAATCAAATCGAACCAATGATGATATATTTAGGTCTGCTCTCAGAGTCTTACGTGCACGTTTGCTTTCGTGTAAGTAAGGATGCTTGCTATCTGACAGTAAGGATTGCAAGGCTACCAGATATGTAAGTGGGACTCTATTTATATGGCTGTGAGAAAAAATTAGGTAGAATCGTTGATTTGATTACCACGTTGTATCTTTTGGATGCTTTCTAATACTTTCTGGTCTTCTGGATCAAAGAGTAACAGTTCTGGAGCCAGCAGGAAATGACTGAGAGTCATAGAATCATAGAATGTGCTGAGTTGGAAGGGACCCATCAGGATCATCAATTCCAGCTCCTGGCCCTGCACAGGACACCTCAGGAGTCACATCATGTGCCAATCACACCACTGAGGCCATTCATCGTAACAAGATTGCTGTAGGGATCCCAGCTACAGTATTTGTTGTTCTCCAGCGAGATGTGTTGCTAATGATCAGCCTCAGAGGTACAGCCTTAAAGCTGCTGTTGTCAAGGAGTAGGTAGTACAGCAGGCAGAACCAATGGGCTGAAACAGTAAAGAAAGATTTGTTACTGAAAAGTTGAAAGCTTATTTAAAGGAGTAAATATACTGTAGGTCAACTTTAACTTTCCAAATCTGACCAATTGCAAGCGACCCTATTCATTTGTCTATATGAAGGACAGTAAGGGTGTCCAGTGTGTTCCTAGGGTCCAGAAGGAGATTAGTAAGGTAGTAAAAGATTTGCTGGAAGTGTGTGCCTGACCTTGCACAAGGCAGAAATGTAGTGATGAGATTGCTAAATCACAAAATAAATTCCATAGTTTGTCTTCTTCACAGGTGTAATGAGGAGGACTTCCTGAAAATTTGCCCTAGGCTGCTTGGCCTTATATCTGGGAATCTGGTGCTTCAGATTTGAAGCGTTTACAGTAAATTCAGCATTTTTCCACAACCGTTACACCTGACCCACCAATGGACTTACCATGTATTGAAGGCATTTAATTTTCTGTGTCTGTAAGTGACATGATTTTACTGGGATTTTGTTTAGGTCTTATTTGCTTATCAATAGTCCTCAGACTTTCTGGACTGTGTTGAAAGGGTTTTATCAAAGTGTGCATGAGTAGCTGGACAACAACTGCCCTCTTCCTGCTACCACCCTTGAAAGGGTGCACATCTCGGGTACCAGATGTGCTTAACAGAAGCTTGTGAGGTCAGTCTCCCAGCCTCAAGCATTTTTGCTCCCATCTCCCTGCCAGGACAGCTAAATGTCCTTGCTGCCAGATGTCACAGCAGCCATGCCAGAGTGAGGGAAGAGTGGTTGCCCTTGGATAGAGAGAGGAGGCTTTGCTGAGTGCTCTGGTCAGGTGGCAATTCTAGCACATCCCTCTCTGCTTGAGGAAACCATATGATGATCTTGCAGCTGTAGCTGTGGGCCTCCACCAACTGCCAAGTTTAAACATTACAGTTCCCACATGGCCAATAGAAGGTGGAGAATTTATGATGTGGAGGCAGAAGCTTTAGGAAAAAAAAGAAGAAATAAAAGCTGAATGGGTATTTTCTGAGCTTTCTGGTGACACCCCTTCTCCCCCACTTTCAGAACTGCTAATATCCTGTATACCTTGGCTTGATTGTCACTGAGATCTTAATGACAAGTTGCAGACTGAACTTGAAGTGTTATTGTGGTTTAAATTAGATTCTTTGTGTGGAAATCCCGGAAGAAATTGTTCACTTTCCCTTAAGGAAAAGAAACAGAAACTGAGACACAGGAATTTGCAGTTGAAATCATTACTGGAGGAAAGGCAAGAATTGAAATAAGATAAAAGATCTGATGTAAAAGGTACAGTGGTGTTCAGTAGTGAAGGGATTCAAGTTTTCTGGACTTGGTAAAAATGTGATGCATGGTACATAAGTGATTAAGTGACAAAATAATCTCTCTCTAATTGCTTTGTATAGTTATCTATACGTAGGTCACGTTTTTAACTGGTTTGCCTTTCAATAATTGAGTGACACCAACACAAAGGACACTGCATCAGTTCTGCTACTCCGGCGTTATCTGAAAGCTGAACACTATCATTCATCACCTGGGTTTAAAAAGCTCTGTACAGGTGCAGGGCTAGACATAGCCACACTGTCTTCTACAATTGGAGCTGTAATAAGTCACTGCTTCATGTGTGACATTCACCAGAAATTAACACCTTGGCAAACTTTTCATGCTCAACAAGTTTGGTTTGAAGGCTGTGGGCAGTGAGGCAGTGAGCTTGCTATAGCCAAAGTATTGCTGCTGTAGAAAATAATCATCACTTCATCAGTAATCTTTTTGTTTCTAGAAACAATAATAAACAAAATGTTTTGAGATATTAAATAATTTTTAATATGTGCTTTAATCTAAATTTGCTTTGAAAAAAGCTTGTAAAAATCTCTCACCCTTGGGAGAGTATAAAAGCTTCAATCCCTGTCATATTATTCCAGTATAAAAGGGAAATCATTTGACAGGTGCTTCCAGTTACGTTGCAGAAGCAATGACCACAGAGCAAATAATGTGAAGAAATGGGGAAAAAAACAGAAAGCCCGTATGATACCTGCAATTTAGTATATATATATATATAAATTATATTAAACATATCTTGAACTCTCTTATCATTCAAAAACCCTTGTATTGAGTTAAGAACTCATTATCTCAAGACTGTTAATTATGTACATTTCTACTCTTCTTTAAAGGGCAATTTTGCACCATTTTTATATATGTGACAAGATTCCTTTTGTCCTATTTTAGCCCCAAGTGTTACCATTTGTGAATAATGTAAAAGAGCTGAATAGCTGAAAAATCAAAGATCTTAAGCTAAGACTGGAATTTGCTTTTCAAGAATCCCATTGCAGTAGAAGAGGATTCTAGAATATCCAGGGAATGTTTGGCAGGATCCTCAGCATAGGATGAAAGGTGACTCTGCACACTTAAGTAGGATAATGCAACAAAAGCATAGCAGTTGTGTCTGTTTTGGGAGTCACACAAGTAAAACTATTAATCTGTTGCAGTACGTAATGAATAAACTGAGTAACACCACAGAAATTGGGATCAACACCATGGACTGGGTAGGCTTTGGGGAAAAAAAGCCCAAAACAAAAGTGGTAATTTGTGCTGCTTAGGGGCCAAATAGTGGGGCATTGAAAATAGCATGTAATAAATTCCCCTTTTAAATAAAATTCTAGGTAATAGGTAACTCTCCGTTTTAAAGCTGGTGAATATAGATGGCTAAGCTGAAGTAGTAGAAATTCTGATGGTAGTAAATTTCATTTAGGTCATCAGGAGGACAGCATTATCCAGAAGCAGATAGTAGATTTTTCTCCACATGGCCAAGCAGCATTCACCTTCCCTAACCCAAGCTCAGCAGAGTTAAAATTGCTTGTATTGAGCTGACGTTCTCTAATCAAAAATGACAGTCTCTTTGTCCTATTTTTGTCAGATATTAAATCAGCATTACAGGGAACTGCCAAGTGGAAATAGGGCAGGATAAGCTGTTACATTAATAGGTTTGACTTCTACCTTGGGGGGGCTGGGAGGATGCTTTTTACAGTAACTAGGCCATATAATCTGAGAGGATTTTATGTCTGGCAACAGTTGCATTTAATTACTAGATTTACTCCATAAGTATGGAAAACAAATGTCTGCTCTGGACGATTAGTTTAAAATTAGCAACATAGAATCACAGACTATTCTGAGTTGGAAGGGACACAAAAGGATGATCAAGTCCAGCTCCCAGTCCTGCACAGCACTATCCCTGAGAGTCACATCATGCACCCAAGACTGTTGTCCAAATTCTTCTTGAACTCTCAGGCTGGTGCTATGACCTTTTCCCTGGGGAGCCTGTTCCAGTGCCCAACCACCCTCTGGGTGAAGAACCTTTTCCTGGTATCCAACCTAAAAACCTCCCCTGACACAGCTTCAGGCCATTCTCTTGGGTCCAGACACTGTTCACCAGAGCAGAGATCACTGCCTGCCCCTCCTCTTCCTCTCAGGAGGAAGTTATAACTGCAGTGAGGTCTCCCTCCAGGCTCCTGGCTGAACAGATCAAGTGACCTCAGCTGCTCCTCACAGGGTTTCCCCTCAAGACCCTTCACCACTTTCATGGCTGTACTTTGGATCTTCCCTAATAGTTTAATGTCTTTCTTGTGTTTCAGTGCCCAAAACTGGACACAGTATTCAAGGTGAGGCCACCCCGGTGCAGAGCAGAGCGGGACAGTCCCCTCCCTTGCCCTTGGTGTGCCTGATGTACCCAGGACAGTGTTATGGAGTGCATACAGTGCAGGGAGCTCTGTGCTGTGCAGCTTGAGCTGCAGGTGAGCTCTGGGTGGCAGAGGTGCCCCAGGCAAGAGGTTGAACTTCTACTGTGTATTACAAAGAGACCAGGTGACTGGACACTGGGAGGCAGAGCAGGAGGCTGTACGTACATCCAGGTTTGCCCCACCCAGGTGCTTTTCCAGCTGTGTGATGGGTGTTTTGTCCAGATGGATACGGAGAGATGATAACAAAAGCTTTAGTGAAATCCTAAAAGGTTACATTGACTGTCTTCTCTTGATCAACTACTTGGGTTACTTTGTCGTAAAAGGCAATCAGGTTTGGCAAGGAGGATTTTCCCTCGTGAAGTTGCGCTGGCTGTGACTGAGGACTGTGTTGTCTTTCAGGTGTTTTTCAGTACCTCCCAGAATAATCTCCACAACTTTACCCATCACTGAAATGAGACTGACAGGCCTGTAGTTTCTAGGGTCTTCCTTCTTGCCCTCTTTGAAAATTGGAACGTTGTTAACCAACTTCCAGTCAATTGGGATATCTACAGATTCCCAACACCTTTCAAAAATCAGAGAGGTCTTGTGATGACACAGCCAGGTCCTTAGTTATTCTTGGATGAATTCCATCAGGCCCCATAAATTTATATGGATCCAGCTGGAGCCACAGATTCCTCAGAACTTCAGGGTCAGCTGGGAGTTTAGCATTTTCACAGCCAGGGTAGTCCATCATCAGTGTTGAAGACAGAGGCAGAGAAAGCATTAATCATCTCCACCTTGTCAGTATCCCTGACTGTGAGGTGATCATCCTCATCCTGTAACAGACTGATGTCATTTCTGCACTGCCTTTTGACAATATATTTTAAAGAAATCATTTTATTGTCCCCCACAGTTCTGGTCAGCTTCAACTCCAGTTGAGCTCAGGCTGGTCAAAAGGCCACCTCCTCCTCCATCAGTTTTTCTTTAATATTTTTGTGAATCAAAGGGAATTTGTCTTGCTTGAATCTGTCTTTAGCAGTCCACCTCTGCCTCACAGTGCATTAGGTGAGACACAGTTTTGATGAGTGAGGTTCCCCCCCATTACTAAGTGCAATGCTTGGACAGTGTGTAGAGGAAGGAAGATGTCCCCAAAAAAGGGGAGTAGTTAGCAGCCAGCAGCATGCATGTCCTCACAACCTGTGCTACGGTTTCGGCTTGGATTTGGGGGTTTTCCAGCTTTTTGCTTAATACAGGTTGTAGAAGAAAAAAATGAATTCAGTAGGTTTCTATAAACTTAAACAGTGTAAGATTGTGTTTTATGGCAGATTAGGATTTATCAGTTTAATTGTAGCCTCCTTCTCTGTGAAAGAGCTTGTGGGGAAGATACGTGCTTTTGTGGAAAAAGTATTTTGTTGTTAATAGCTGTTAATGCAAAGATATGGAGAAAAAAAAAGATACTTGTAATCTACCTTTGTTTTTCAAATAAGCATCCTTATTGTGTTCCCCTTGCTTGGGATCAAGTAATTTTGAAATGTTTGCTTAGCCATTGGAATATCATTTGAATTGGCAGGTCTGAAATTTGGAAAAGCCCAAAACTGTGTGACCTGTTTTTGAAACAGGTTGGTGCTTTCCTTCCAGGTACATTTTATAGCACAAAATTCCTATTTTCTGAAAACGCATGGATTTCCCATGTGGGAATAAAATACTTTTCTTACCAGGCTGCCTACAGACATTATTACTGAAACAAAAATGGCTACTCTTGTAATTAAGAGATGATGCTTTAAAAAGAATTGTGTTAATCAGGAGTTAAGCATGCTTCTCCCTGCATAAGCATGCCTCCTTGCAAGAAAACAAATTGCTCTTTTATTTTTTCTCTTTGTGTAATAAACTAATTGCTTGCTGCTCTATGGTGGCCTGTACTTTTAAGTTTCTCTTGCCATGTCTTCTTGAATCCCTCATTCTAATCCCTGAATTCAGTAACATCTTTTAGTATTGCTCTTGCTTTCCTAGGCTACAATTTTCCTTGGACTTCCTTGTCGAGCATTCAGTTGCAAATAGCAGCAGTCAACACTGATGTGCAAACCTCTGAGTAGCAGGAGAGGTTTGAAGGAAGGTAAAAGGTAAAAACAGTATACTGGTTTACATGCTGTTAACGTGTGGGAAACTTGCTTTATAGGTGACAGTCTCAAAATATAATTGTTAATGAAATTACAGCATGAGCAGATGGTGCTCAGCCCACAAAGTTTCGTAGTTATTTTTGTTGTCTTTTGAGAAATTGGCAATGAAAATGGCTCAGCAGGAACTGTTCTGACTAGAGTTGATCTTTTTAATAAGGTAGAAAGGTATTATTTTGAATACTATGTTTTAGGGAAAAAAAGCTTTTTTTTTTTTAATTAAATCAAATATAGTCTTTTTCATATTCAAGCATTTTTGCCACAGTTTGGGGATTAAAGTTTGCTTTGGTTTTAACCTGCAGTAAAACATTTTCTTTTTCAGCATTAATAAATGAACAAAGGGCTAAAGCATAGCATTCCATTTTATTTCGCAGTTCCTCCCTTTATGGTTTTGAGATGTTGAGGCATTGTCTTTCTTTTGAGTTATTTAATAATAATTCTGTCTATGGCAGAGAAAGTATTAACCATTTTAAAATTTGCTGTAGAAAATGTCTCATCTGTAACATTTTGAAGCAAAACCTTAAAAAGTAACCAAGCTACGTCTTCTTAAAAAAAGTCCCCTTTCCCTATTGAGGAAGGAGGATCAAGAAAGACAGTATTAAGATAATGTGTTTTTCTGAGAAAATTAATTGTACTCTTCAGTCTTGAAACAAGTTTTGCTACACTCTCAGTTAAATGAGGCCTTGAAGTCTGCTCTTCAAGGCTTGTCATATATTGCTTTTATTCGACTGCTTCCCCTGCTCTGGCTCCACTATTCCATCTCCCAGTATTATTCTAACAGTTCAAAGTCTATGAGAAGCTTTAAAGCACAGCTATGAAATATATTGGTTTTTCTCACCTCTTCCATGTTTTCCACCCTTATTTCCCTCCCCTCTATGAAGTATGTTCGACCTGTACAGAGCCAAGACCTTCAGCAGTGATAGCATGAAAACAGTATCTCAGTAAACAGCAGAGATAGATAGGTGCTGTAGGTGGGGTTTTGTTGTTTGCTTCTTTTGATGGAATATGAGATTCTAGCCATACTAAATGTATCACCCACTTCTAATCACAGCGGTCTTAGCCAAGAGCTGTCAAGTACAGGAGAATGCTTCATGGGTTTCCTGTGCCTCAGCTCTTGTTGGTCAGTAGTAAGAATCTCCTGCTGCCTGTTGCATAGCTTTTTGGAGAACTTCAGCTCCAAATTCTGATATTTCAATAGCTGTAAGTAAGGTACTCCTACAGCATAAGATTTACCAAGTTAGTAAAGCTGTCTTGAGCAGTCTCTGTAGAGGTATTCCAGCCCTGGGTGTCTGAAGTAAGACTGTGGTTTAGTTCCTTGGGTGCATATGTGGGATCTTGGTGAGTCTTCTGTCCCTCATTGTGTTTACCTAAGTGCTTGCTTATTTTTGTATTTATGTAACCACTACGAGAAAGTTCAGGCTAAGAAAGCTCAGGAAATGTTAACCTGACAGTGAGGCTGTGAAGGTCTTTGAGCAGGTCCTGGCACAATGTTATCCTTCAGGGTCATTCTCAAGGACAGCAGCTATCCATGATGCTGGAGTCAAGTCTGGAACAAGACTTTGATGCCAGACTTGAGGTGAATGGTTACTCTGGCCCAGCTTTGGCAGTGGATGATGAGACCCTTGAGTGCTCATTGACAGAGCAGTGAGTAGGTGTCCAAAGTGTCAAAGTCATCACCACTATTTTGTGTGGAGAAACAGTGGGGGAGAAATCTCTGCAAGATGCAGAGTTTCTATCTTAGACAGCAGGCTTACCTTTTGCATGAATAGGCACATCAGTCACCTCTCAGGGAGTTAACAAGTTTTGCTCCCATTATTATCTTCCACCAAGACTGGTGATGACAGGGGAGTTGTCAAGCTGTTGTGATAAAAGGGAGCAGACTGCCAGGTTAGTTCATGTAGCTTTTAATCTTTGTGTATGCCTGAGGGGCCTTGGGAAAAGAGGATGGCAGGGAGCAGGCTGGATTAATTTTTCTGGATGAAATGGATATGTCCTGGGGGTTGGCCTACTTTAAAAATAATTAGAATTCTTTGAAATCTGTTGTCCTTGAGCACACTTCATCTGTCCTATGTCCCCTTTTCTCTGATTTTCATATGCCTAGATCTCATGGTTGAGAGGTGCCTTGTGCCTTTTTGGGAGGCATTTGTTTTGATAATATTTCCCAGGGGTGCATAATTTCTAAATCAAAGCTGATTCACATGCATGTGTGTGGTGAAATGCACACAGGGACTGCAGGTAATCAGAGGTACCTGGTTAGGATTCTGCTCTTAAGCTGAGAACAGAGAGGCTGCTCGGCTTACAGTGAGGTGCGTGAGACACTGATTCTCAGTTCTTAACATTTATGTGTGCTGGAAACAATGATGTGGTTTTCTTCTTTAAAATAAGCATTGAAAAATAATCCTGCATGTGTGCATCAGGTGACAAAGGGATAGCTGGATCCTTACAAGGAGCCTTGATGGTGATCATTGTTTGACTGCAGCCAGCACAAATCCATGCTAATGTAGTGAGGTGCACTGATCTTGCTTATATCTTGGTTATTTCATGTTCTTATTCCAATCTCATCTTCTCTGGAGGATGAATACCTCATTTACTCTATTTTTTTTTTTTTTCCTGCTCACTTTGGTTATTTTCATCATTCATTCTTTGAGGGAATTTGGGGAGTTAATTAGGCTTTTTCTCATGACCCCCTGTTCAACAGCTTAAGAATTTTCTTGCATTGCAATAAAATATTAAGTGACATGGATATCTGGAAGTAAGGAAGAAAGATAAATGGTCAGACTTCTCCTCTTGACTTTATAATAGTTTGGGCAATATATCTTCCAGTGGGTTTGTCACAGGATATAACATACTAAGGGTTTTATATGAAAAATAAATTTTCATTTTAAACTCTACAATTCATGTCTATGATTAAAGAAAACTTCACAGCCTTAAACATTAAGCAGCAAAATTTTTACTGATTGACTTTGCCAGTTAGCATTGCTGTAAAAGGAGGGGCAGATTGGACAGGTTTTTGAACAGGTTTAATCTTGTATGATATTTACAGCAATTTATTCTGTACTGATAACTTGTCAAAATACTGTTTGCAATCTAATCCCAGCAATTGTAATTTTTCAGGAAAGGCTTCACAGCTGTTAATTTCTAAGAAACAGACAGAACTTTTATCTGTAATTTGGTTTATCTAGCAGCCATAATGTTATACTTAATGTTACCAAAGGCATAATGTTGCAAGCAGAAGTCATTTTAATTTTAAAGTTGATGCTTTAAAAGTTTTTTTTTTTTTTTAGCTTAACAAAATAATCTTAACTCTAACGCCTTAAAATGTTCATTGATGAGAATGCTTTTGCATGTCAGAAATAATTGCCTGGTTTTTTCTTTGTTTTACACTCCAAACTGAGATTTCTTTATTGCAGAGCATCTTCTTTTTTTATATGTTTGCTAAAATGCATGGACATTTATTTTAAAGCTGAGTATTACTGATAAGGAAGTTAAGATTTCTGATATTCTGTAAGTCACTTTGGCTTTACATGTGGAAACTTTTCAGCAGTGTATATTTAGTAGATCTATTTGTAGCCTAACACCAAACCCCAACTACTTTCCTGTAGGAAGTCCATTTTCTGCCCTACATGCATTTATGAATTCTGTCACGCCTTAATGTTCCTTAACTGAATTTATACTGTATGGTCTATAGCACTCAAAGAAACTTTAAACTACATGAAAAAGACCAGTTTTGGCAACTGAAATGTTTCATAACTGGTGCTGATTTTATCCCAGTGCGTGTTAACCTCCATGATGTTCCTTTTACTTAATATGTTTGCTTTTAAAGTTTTGGGTTCTTAATTTATTTTGTCTGCAGACTGAAGATATACCAGCACTAGGCTGACACATTCCCTAATACCCTTTCTTATTCTAGCTGTAGTGCCATAAAAGATTTGCTACAACAGTGAGAAAATACATGGAAGGGAGTTCTAGCTCACATTTGGGTGCACTTTCTAAAGAAAGTGTAGTTTTGGACACCTGGAAATACAGCTCATCATGCTGTGAAAAGTCACCAATTCTATATATATATAAATGAAAACTCTATTGAGACTCAGAACTTTCCTGAGAAGTAAGAAGTGCCCTCTCCTACTGGAGGTCAGCCACTGGTTAGGCACATCTTCCGTCTCCTCCATGAATATAAGAACATGCAGCTCTCTCCTTAGTTCTGTAGTAAGAAAATAATCCTTTGTTTTTAGATTTGGTTTGAAAGGAGAAAGGGATTCATATTGGTAAGAATATTTAACAGGAACATACTTTGTTATGCAGATAATAATGGTGTCCTGTATTACCATAATACCACATGAATCCCTGGGAGAGCAGTCTTGGGCTCATGGGGAAGATGAACAGCACCCCTCACCTAGACCACTCAAAATAGTCTGTTGTGGGCTTCTCCCAGTTGGATTATTTCCATTTGGATTATTTCTGATACAGGATCTGGGTGTACTGGCTCAGTAAACCACACAACTGGGCAAGTCTGCTTTTTTTTTTTCTGATGCTCTTAATATACCATTGAGTATCTGACCCTAAATGCATTAGGGATGTAAGTGTGCTGAGTGTGCTGCCTTTTGTGCTTCTGCTTTCTCAGCACAGCAAGTGGGTCTCCTCCAAATGAGAAGAAATGTTTAAGGAGATGAACTTGGTGGGGAAGGTTTGTTGGTGTTTGTGTCATTCACATGATCCACAGAATGGTTTGGACAGGATGTGACTTTAAAAATCATCTGATACTAACCTCCCTGCCATGGGCAGGGACACCTTCTACAGGGCCAGGTTGCTCAAAGCCCCGTCCAACCTGGCCTTCAACTCTTCCAGGGATGAGGCATCCACAGCTTCTCTAGGCAACTTGTTCCAGTGCCTCACCACCTCGCAGTAAAGTATTAATTCCCCCTGTATCTAATTTAAATGGATACTCCCTCAGTTTGAAGCCATTCCCACTTGTCCTTGCAAGAGGTCCCTCTCCCTGTCTCCTGTAGGCCCCTCGACGTCCTGGAAGGCTGCTCTAAGGCCATCCCAAGACCTTCTCCTTTCCAGGCTGAACAACCCCAAGCATCTCAGCTTGCCTTCATAGGAGAGATGCTCCATCCCTCTGGCCCTCCTCTGGACTCAGCGTTGTGTTGTAGTTGAGTTGTGTGGTCTTGTTTCCAAGGTACAAAAGAAGCCAATCCTTTCAAGCCGGGCAGCTGCTCTCCTGCCATTCTGCATGTACTCGTTCTCCCTCAGAGGTGCTGAGAGGGTTCTGAGGATGGGCAGCCCTTGAGCCCTCTGGGTGCCTGTGCACAAGCTAATGCTGTAGACAGCTAGAGAGGCAGAGTGCTCTCTGTGTCCTGCTACTCCCAGGCACTCTGTTTTTCAGCTACCCCTTGCTTCCAGCAGCTTCTCCCACCCCACTTCTGTTTTGAGCTAGCTCAGTGCTGGTGTTTACCCTGCTTTGGCTTGCTCATGCAGCTGTCTGTGGGGAGTGCTTGATGCAGCTCAGTGTGCGGGTGTAAAGGTGCTGGTGTTGGCACGCAGACAGGGACTAAAATGCATGGTGTGGAAGTAAACTGACTGCAAAAATGTAGCCATCCCACTCCATAGCATCAGCCTGAAATATCCAGCACCTATCAGACAGAGGTTTAAATCCAAAGCAAATTAGCAAAAACAAAAATTTAAAGGCAGCTCATCTGCAGCAGCTAGAAAGTACAGTTTTCGTAAATCTTCTGCAAGAACTACAGGTGCAACCTGTAACTCATATTTCTGCTGTTTCACAGTTCTCATTGCAGCAGAGATAGAAAATATCCCCTTCAGGTTTTGCTGTATATCTGCAGTGACGGGAAAATAAACATCCCTGTAATGCATCAATGTTGACATCATAAGCCTTCCAAACTGCTTTTTAAATCAAAGGGGAAAGTTAGCTTTGAGCCTCTTTACTCTGTAGGAAAAATGGGCAAGTGATTTTTTTTTTTTCCTTTGCCACATCTTATGTAAAACTGATGTCCTTTACAAGTCAGTAGTTGCCATACTGTCAGGAATTATAGAACTGGAAGTGCTATACTAAACAAAAGGAAAATATGTTATTTCCTGGTAAAACACTATGTCTGAAGCAACAGCTAATGCATAGAGTTATACATATAAGAATGCATAGCGTTCTTTTGAAATTATTAAAAATGGAAAGCTGCCTAGTAGCTTATTTTTAAGCTGCTATTTTTTTAATTGAAGCGAGTTGAAAAGCAAAAAGTTCCCAGTTTTGGTGGAATTTTTGCATTGTTTGTTTGTTTTGCTTTATTTATATCATTTACTGGAAATGTTTAGTATGATAGTGAATCAATCTGTTTTTTTCTGTCTTAACTTAGAATATTTGTCCAGGTCTGTATTGGATGATAAAGTAATGTATTGAGAAAATGTTGATTTGGATATCTTGCGTATGACAGTTTTAAACAGAGAATGTACCCTTTGTGTTGTGCTGTTGTCATTTGTGTGTAAGATCTTCTCCAAAGAAAGTACATCATCCCAAAAGGCAACTCATTATTGACAGCAATAATATTGGCATGGTTGTCAACCATGGGAAGGTAGAGTCTCTTACAAAAGAAGCTATTTTATATTGCTTTTCCTTACTATTTTCAATATAAGAGTTTTGCAGCTTATTGAACAGTAGCAAAACCCAGTGCATTTTTTGTGTGTGTGTGTGTGTGTGTATTTTGATTAGAGTATCATCCTTGTGGATTTTGGTTTCTTTTGCTGATTCTGTTTTGATGTACAGTAAACAAGCCTATACTGTTTACTGTCCTGTTTTGGTACATTTGCCAGTTCATCCTTCTGTGGTATTTGATGCCTCATGTATGTAGCTTCTCTCTTATATTAGGGATTGAAATCGTGACAATTTTCTTGTTTGCAGTTTTTCCTCCTGCGAGGCACTGTCTCACTCCCCAGTCAGACTAAAGTATGAACTGCCTTACTGACTCTTCGTTTTCCAACTGCAGGCCAGATTTTAGTGTGTTAGGTACAACAGACTCTTTCCCAGGGACTGCAGAAGGCTTTTGAATTGAGTTTTCTGACAGGCTTCAACAGAATTGTCTTTGTTAGAAGTTAAAGTGCAAGGCTAGCATGTAAAGGTCTTGATTCAGTGGACTGTGTTTCAATTTAAACACCCATTTAATGAACTGGATAGATCATAAGTAGACTTTGTAATGTCTCTTCTATGTTAGATGCAGTAAGTGAAGGGCACAGTTTTCATAAATGCAGTTATTAGCAGCCCTATTTGAAACCCACAAGTAGTGCACATGCCTAGGGCTTGTGAGTCACTGCAGATGGAAACAGCATTACTGGGGTGATTATACCCTGAGGAAAGGCTTGCTGTTATTTTGAGATCAATTTTTAGCCAATGTTCCATTCTCAGTATTTACATGGAGAGTCTGAATTGCCCGAACTTCAGATTTCATAACAAAAGTGTTAACAAGAAGTGAGTGTTTGTTGAAAAGATTGTGTTGCTTCAGAGCAAACTCCTGTTGCTGTGCTGGTTAGATGGTGAGAGTATCCTGCAGACAGAGGCACTGTGCTGAGAAAACTGACTTCCATTTTTTCCAAGCAAGAAGGAGCCTCATGTGTCTTTCTTTGTGTGTGTTGTACACCCATTAATTTGAGCAGTGGAATGCTACAGCCCCATTGCTAAGGAGTCAGTGCAAACGGGAGAATAGTGTTCACTTGCATCTTTCCTAGATGTGTGGTAAGAAAGGCCAGCCATAGTGTACCTGAGCTGGAAACAAAGGTCATGTTAAAAGTCCCTTCAGGATCTGCCAGATACAAGGAGGTCCCCCAAATTATGTTCAGGGCTATGTTAGTCTTTGATGCCATGTTAAGAGAAGGCAGTGGGATGTCAGTTCCTAGCGTTGACTTGAAGAGTAATTTTTTTGATCATTAATCTCATACAGTTTGAAGTTTGTATTGTGGCACCACCATGGATCATCTGCACTAACAATGTAAATGTCAGGGTGGTCCATTACTTGAAGTTCAGGTGCAGTGTCCCGTGGTCTCAAGGTGCCCACACTGGCTTTCATGCTCCAAATAAAAGATACTGCATGGCAAGTGCAGAGAAATGTGCAAAGCTGGAAGCACAATGGAGAACTGGTTGGTTTAGTGGAGCCCATTTAAGGAAATTTGTGGATTATATCATAGCATTCTTGCTGGCTATCTAACATGCAGATACCCTGGCTGTGCTAACACATTATGTGGCTTCTAAAGCAAAGCTGTAAGATAGATTTTTATATTCATCATGTTTGCCTCACAGCAAAACAAGCAATATCACTAGCTGTATGTGTCACAGAAAGAGTAGTCTATTTACTAAGATTTATTTATCTGTTCAATAAATAGGCTTTTATTAGTCTAGTGTTGCTGTAGATTTTTTTTTTCCTTTTTATGCTTCAAATGCATGTACTGTGTTGATTTTCTTAGGGTTTTTTTAAGTATTTGGTGCAGATAAGAACTTACCTTACCTCAGTGGTTCAGTAGACTATAACTAATTTTTTGGCAAATACTACACACATTCTGCTGTGTAAGAAAGACCAGGAATGAAGGGCCAAGGAAAGATGAGATCAAATCGCAGAGAGCACAATTGATCACAAGTTATTTCCCTTCTCTTGTCTAGTCAAGCAGTACACAAGGTAATTACAAAAGTACTCTGAATTTTTGAAATCTTTTAAGAGTTCAGATGAAACTTGCAGAAGCGGATTTTAGACTGTATGTATAATTTGCCTACAATGCAGTTTTTGGCTTTAGCTGGCTGCTTCATTGAAGAAGCACTGATCAAATTCTGAGAAGCAATTTTTAAAAAAAGGACAGAAATAGACTGTGAGAATGGTGACAATATTTCAAGATAAATGAAAATCTAATCATGCGGTTTCCTCCTTAATAGCAAGAAATATGAAATGATATTGATGTATCTGTCTTTAAAAATTGAGGTGGACAAGATATAGCACAGAAAACTGCATCCCTTGATCAAGCGTGTCCATTAGTGATGGATTTATTGTATTGTAAAAGTCATTGACTTGCTGAGTTATATAAAAGAAACGCGTGATCTTTAAATGTCCATCTGTCCCAGATGATTGAGAAACAAGAATGAAGTTCCTCTGCAGGCTTGAACCAGTGCAGTGTTCATAGCTGATGCCTGGAGAGCCAGAAAAGCTGGCCTCAGCCACTTAGAGCATGAACGATTAATGATAGCTTTTGTTTCTTTCTGAGGCTTTTTTTTTTGAAAAATAATAGAAGTTGAACTTTATCTGTAATAAAGTTATGGATTATGTATTATAACTCTTTTAATTCCAAGTGAGTGCTTGTGTTGTGGTTTAAGCCCAGTCAGCCAAGCCCCATGCAGCCACTTGCCCACTCCCCCACCAGTGGGATCAGGGAGAGGATCAGGTCGGTAAAAGTGAGAAAACTCACGGGCTGAGAGAAAGACTGTTTAATAGGGAAAGCAAAAGCCCCATCACATGAAACAGTAACTTGGAAAGGCAAACAACATCACTTCAAATGATCCTCCCATTCCTTCTTCTCTCCTGTTTTACATACTGAGTATGATGCCATGTGGTCTGGAATATCCCTGTGGTCAGTTTGGGTCACCTCTCCTGGCTGTGTCCCCTCCCAAGCACCCCCAGTCTCCTCCCCACCATGGCAGAATGGGAAGCAGAAAAGGCCGTGGCTCTGTGCAAACCCTGCTCAGCAATAACAGAAACATCTCCACATTATCAACTCTGCACAAATTTGTTCAGCACAAATCCAAAACACAGCCCCGTACCAGCCACTGGGAAGAAAATTAATTCTACCCTAGTCAAAACCAGTGCAGCTTGTTTTAACCTGCTTATCTCTGCAGCTTAAAACTGAATTACTTAAATTTTGGTAGTTTCAGTCCAAAAGAAACAGTTTTATCTATTTTGTCTTCAGTTTGTAGAGAACATTCATAAAATGGGCTTGGTCTTGGTAAAATTAAAAGCCTTGCTACTTCCTAGCCCACTGTGTAATATTGCTACACAGGAAAAAGAAAAATAGTTTTTGCTTTTTGAAAGGAAATGAAGCTGGACAGAGGATATCTTAGAAGTTCTTAAAAATTCCTTATGTCCATATGAATAAACATGAGTTCTATTTTTAAGATCTCATTGAAACATATGCATAAATTGAAGGATATTCCTAGAGTGAAACAGAACGTGGAAGGAACAATGACTCAACTAGAAAGGTCACAAGCTTCATTTAATGTTGAAATGTAGTTATGAGAACAAATCTTGTATTGAAGCTGTTGAGTAATGCTGTGTTTTAACCCTGTTCACCTTGGAGGGCACAGCTTCCGAGAAAAGAAAGGATGAAAGAGGTTTTTGGGACGGGAAGGAGATATTTGTTATTGCTGAACTATTAAGGGCTTAATAAAATTCTTGGAATATCGTGGAATAAAATTCTTAGGAATTGTAGCAAAGCACTGAGTGTAAGTGTGGTACTGGCTGAGACCAGCTGCTGGGCATGGAAGACAAATATCATGCAGCTGAAGATCACAGAGTGCAGGAATGAAATGAGAAATTACCAGAGAAAACATCCAAGTGATAGAGGTGTTAGTGTTCTGGATTGTGGCAATATTGCAGTAAACTATTTCATCCTCATGTCTGCTTTGTCTTTCTTCCATTTGATTGCAAAAACTACAGGAATTGTTTGCCAAGCACTTGACAGTGTATACATGTGGCAGCAGTAGAATAGTACTGTAGAAAAAGTTAGACTACATGGATCAGCATATACTGCATTGCTAAGACATCAATACAACACAATTTTCAGATATTTAAGCTATTTTTCCTCTTAATTTTTATCAATCAAAAAAGTTGCATATCTACATTACTAAAAAATGTCCTCCTCTGCTAGCCTCTCATTACAGTGCAAAGACAGTAAAAAAATTCAATGCATTTTTTTAATGAAGAGGGTAAGAAATACTGTCGAGTCATAAAGACCTGAAATCTGGGGGCCCTTTTACATCTTAGCTCAGCATAGAGATGATGTCTCATTCAATTGTCCATTTTGTTCTTAATACTCATAATTTTTCCAATTAGGCATTCATAAAATCGCTCTAGAAAAGAAAAGTTGTGGACAGTTGTCTAATTATGGTATGTTTCCCTTTGGTTTTCTTGCATCATGGGCCAGAAAGGTGTTAGTTATTCAAAGTATTGTGAAGCAATTTGCTGTAGCTGAATAAACAGTTTTCAAGATCTGATTGTGTTGCTCCAAGCCCCATAACCCTCTGCAAATGTGGTACTCCTAATCACTTGGAGGAGGGAGACAGGATAAAAAAACCCTGCATTTTGTGCCATTGTTTCTGCAGTCCATTTTTCAGAAGAGATTTTCTGATATTTATCTTTTGCCTGGAAGAAAGAGTTGGAAAAATTTCTGGCCTTCACCTTCTGCCCTTCTCAAATAGGGTAAGTAATGGCATCATCATCATCATCATCATCAAAACATTGTAAACAAAATTGGAAATTGGAGAGTAATTAAAAGGAGAACAGAAGGTGGCATTTGAACTAAAAACATAGCAGTAAATATTTACAGAAATAAGTGATGATAATATTGATTAGAGCCACCAGAATTCTGAGTATTTGGAGATTTCCCATAGCCTTCATCTGCTTAAACGTTCTGGAGGTGGCTGTGTCCCTAGAAGCCAGTTTCATGCGCTTTTATTTTTAGAAATGCATTGTTTATCTGCTGCTTTACTGCTCCTGTGGTACCTACAGCACTGGCACATCAGTTTCAGGAGCAAGTCACCTTGTTGGTCCTCTTGTGCAGCAAGGCACCCTCCAGGTTGAGAAGTTGAAAAAGAATTATTTTCATTACACTTTTTAATGTAATGAAAAAGGGTTTAACTTTCTAGGCAATAGGTGCTGGCTTTTCTGTGTGTAGATGCAGCTTGACATCTCCTAAGACTTGATGTGGAGAGTGGCTTCAGGAAAAGAAGGAAAACTGAAATGGGCTGGGTCCTTAGTGTCTCTGCTCTCAAGACTAGAAAGAAACTAGACTTTATCGTGGAAAGATGGGTCAGAGTCTGGTGGGCTTTGCTTACCTGGGACAGATTTTCTGCCTGGTGCTGCAGTAGAAGAACTGTACCCCAGGGCTTGGTGCTCTCTTTCTCTGCGGCCTCTTCATGGGGTTTGGCTGTTATCATAACAGCATTCTGAACAACTAAAATACAATAAAATGTCAAATGGCTGGATTTAGCATGAAATTAGTCAACTGACATGCAAATTAGTTTGTTTTTTTTTTAAATTTGTGTGGCGTCTCATCTATGGTGTAGTAACCCATATGGTGTATTTAAGGGTAAATATAATGAACAGGTGCTTTTTTGTTGGCTTGGAGCTCTGAGTCACTGCAGTCTCTGTTTAAGAATGAATTCATGTGGGTGACACTCTACAAAACAGAAAAGTTTGCAGTTGAAATACCGTGCTAGATACAGGCTAATGGCAATGTAGGCTGCAGTATGTAGGAATGTATTTATTGGTTGGGCAGAGGAAAAAATAGGTTATGGATGTTTGAAAAGGTGTTGCTGGCAGACTGTTCTACAGTCACTGGCTCAGCTGGTGGTTTATAAGATCAGTCTTAAGTGCTTAACCTAATCTGACTTACCTTGTGTGATGTACGGTATTTGTCTTTCCTCGATTTGTTCTGAGAACCAGGGTCAGTGCAGGCAGGTCTCTTGTGGTCTCTGGTTCCTTGGGGACCAGACAAATTGCACTTGGATGCAACAAAGAAAGCCATTTAATTAGCAAGGAGCAAAAACACCCCTGAAAAGATGCAGTGTGTAGGGAGATACTTGCCTTATGCTCCTTTATGTTCTGTCCTACTTGATCAAGGCTAGGTTGGATGGGGCTTTGAGCAACCTGGTCTGGTAGAAGGTGCCTATGACAGGAGGGTTGGAACTGAGAGATCTTTAAGGTTCCTTCCAACCCAAGTCACTCTGTCTTGCTGTGATTACTTCAGCTTTGTTCTACTGAAAATGTTAATTGGTCGAGTTGTAATAAGTTTGTAAAAAACTCTTGCTATTCTGAGTTTAAAGTTTCTTCTGCTGTCTTTAGTATGCTGTCTGTAAGGAGAGGATTTAAGAGGCTTTGGATCATACTTCTGTCTTAGCAACTCTAACAACTTTTTTGTTATTCTGCAGCAAGCAACTGCATATAGTTCTGTGTTCTTTTTGTTGCACAGGTTACTAGTGCCAACATGTTTTCACAACTAGAGCATGGGAGAGACTAAAATACATCCCCTTAGGTAATGCAGCAGATTCATTTACAATTCAGTTTAAGAACATTTCTGTTATATGGAAGTGATTGTAATCTTAATGATGAGACTATTTTGCTTGCTTCAAAACTAGCCTTAAGTTACAAAAATCAAGGAGAGATTTCTTTGATATCAGTTTAGTGAGGTATTATCTGAGTCTTCCTATTTTAGATCTCATTAATTACTATCCACATTACATGATGCTCTCCATTGCCACAAGGAGAGGTACATTGAGAGTTACAAAGAGAGTAGGCTTAGATCAGACACTAGGAACAAAGTCTTTCCTGTGAAGGTGGTGAGACACTGGAGCAGGTTGTCCACGGAAGTTGTGGAGACCCCATCCCTGGTGGTATTCAAGGCCAGGTTGGATGTAGTTCCAGGCAACCTGGTCCAGTGAAAAGTGTCCTGGCCCATGGCAGGGGGGTTGGAACTACGTAGTCTTCAAGGTCCTCTTTCAACCCAAAGCATTCTATAAGTCTGTGATTGCTTGTGGTTTACTCTGCAAAGTTCTTGGGCCTAAGTGGGGGCTTTGAGTGAAATGCATCTCTGTTAAGTCTTCTTTAACACTTCTTTAACTGTGACTGTTGAACTACAGATGGGACCAGGGGTAGTGTGACAGGACCAGGAATGGCAGGATGGGATGTGTAAAAGCTGAGGAAGAGTTGGATCTCAAGCATGGAGGAAGAAGATTGGTAGGTTTAAGAATTAGTTCAGTATCCCCCAAGCACTGAGTGCTAGTGAAAATAAGGACATTAAGACTGCTGTTTTATGCAGTAATCTGCTCTGAAGCACTCAGTGTCTTTATTTTTACTTGCTTTCAGTCAGGCAGAGTCTAATTGTGAAACTGCTTGTCACACAGGAGTTTGAGGAGTACTGCAGCTCTCCTAAGGAGGCATCATGTAAAATAGGTAAGGTATAGGCCATGTTCTATCTGTCATTTTTTGAACTTTTAAATCTATCTAACAGTGAGAGAGTGAAGTTTGCAAGTTTTGGGTGACCAATGGCATCCCTTGTAAGAGACTGAATCTGGCACAAAGCACTCTGGCCAGGTCTCTGGGTAGTCTCTGCTTTCAATGAAGGTATCTGAACTTCCCAAAGTAAAGGAACTTGCTCAGTCCGGACCAGAAGCATATGAATGTAACAATTGCATTTGTAGCAAATCCAGACTC
The DNA here is from genome assembly GCA_018697195.1 of Certhia americana. NCBI lineage: Eukaryota > Metazoa > Chordata > Aves > Passeriformes > Certhiidae > Certhia > Certhia americana. The sequence continues at coordinate 30,029,899 of CM031860.1, forward strand.
CAGGAGAGACATATCCAGCAGTAAGTTCTGGGAGAGCAGTATCATTGGAAGTGAGGAGTGAGGGGATAAAGCAGTGCAAGTTGAAAGAGCAATTGTGACAGGATTGCATTACTTTCCTTGAGGTTTAAATCATGTACACAGCAAGGCCAAAGAGGATGACAGAAGTATCATTAACTCCCCTTGCAAGTGAAAGATAATATCACAGCAGATCAATTTCATTTAAAGGAAATGCTTAGGTGGGTATCATACTGACATCCAAATTTGGATACACCTTTAAACAAAGTGTTCTGCAAGTAAACAGGGTTACTTAAATTTGGGATTATGTTCCATTCTGTTAGGCAAATAACCAGGGAATCAAGTTATTGCAAATGAAAGTATTCTTCCTTCTTCCATAGGATTTGTTATCTGAGATCTTCCATAGCTTAATACTAATTTCTGTGCCTTGTGAGTGGCCTTGTGACCTTGGCAGTATGCAGCATTAGCCTGAAGTCACTGTCCTAGATGAACACTTCTGCCGTGACAAAGTAGATGGTATCCAAGAAGACAGGAAGAGCTAGTTGGTCTTTTTGCCCAGGGAGCTCTTGGAGCAACCATTCAAAAAATGAAATCAAGTTGATGAACTAAGCCTCATCTTCCTCAGTGTCTTTCTTGAACTATAGGTTCAAACACTATCGGAGATGACCTCAGGCGTTAGTGAATATTGTTAGTTTTTAAACTCATTAGTAGATAACAAGAGGTTGTTTTTATCCATTAATTGGACTCAGTGATACAGAGGCTCATGTCGATTAGTGCAAGTCACTCAGAACTTGAATGCTAAGTTCTGTCAAACTCCTTCATTATAGCAGAACATTGATTTGTTACCAAATTCATATCTCTACAAACAGTTCCTCTCCTTTACTATGTGCCCTTCTTATATATGGACATGCCATTTTTCCACAAGCAGTGCTGTCCTATCTCAGAAATGTCGACTATAAAATAGAATAAAATCATTGATCTTACTCACCACTAAATTGTTTCACCTTGGCTAGCACGGGTAATTTGGGGCCTCAAAAGTACTGTTACTTTATTATTCTCTCAGTGGGCTAAGTCAATATTAATGGCTGTGGTCTGCAGATATCTGCTGAAAACTCGGTAGCTTCTGTACTGTAGAAGTATGTGTACTAGTGATTGTCCTGTTCTGCCTTGTCACATAGGACATAGGGAGTGAGTGGGAAAGGATTTTCACTCAATGCTGATGACTAGCAGTTATATTGCAGGTTCCTGGCAAAACTCTTTCCTCTCAGAGGTGCTTGGGATCTAAAGCAAAAATAACAAGTTGGATAAAGGATGGTGCAAGGCAATGAGTAGTGTCACACATGTCAATCAGCTTGATAGATGCTGTGAAATCTAGGAAACAGGTGAAGGAGGAAATTGCCCTGCTTTTTTTTAAATTAAGTTTCCAAAAAAAGATTAAATAAAAACCAACCCACATTTTATTTGCCATTCCTCAGATATAGGTGGGAGTATAAAACATATCAGTATAAAAGTACTGTTCAATACTCATTTCTCTTGAAGCTGCTTGTGGCCCTTGCACCTCATTTGCACTTCAGTTTTATGTATTTTTTAGTGAGTAGAACATTTATATATATATATATATATATATACACACACATACACGTAAATATGCATATAGTGTAATACTTGCTTGTTTATATCATCAAAATTCCTTTTAGTTGTTTGGACTTCGTGATTCATAAGTGGCTTCTGATCAAGTTCTGTGCTGAAGACTCTAAAAAACAACAGACGTGGTTGTTGTCTTACAGGATTAGATTACTTGCTCTTTGGAGATGCCATCACAGCAATGTGTTTGAGGTACAAAGCTGTATAAGAGTGGTAGTTCTGTGTACCAAAATTTTTTCCAGGATGGTAGATAAGAATTGGTCTTGTTTAAGTTTGTTCTGTTTCCCCTAAGCTATTTGGAGGGGGCAGAAATCTACAATGGAGAGGTAGCACTTAGTGCATAATGGACTTTGGTATTGTCAATGTATGTCCACATTGAGGGCAGCTGTGAACATAAGAATATAACTTACAGATTTGCATTTTCCTGAAACTGCTGGTGACAAACACCATCAGTAGCATGGTTTCTCACTTGTGTTGGACAAAGCATGTAATGGAGGGTGTTAGCAACCTGTTTGTTTTACAAACATGCATTATGAGATTTCAAAAGCTTTTCTGTAACTTAGTGTCAAATTGTATTTCTCTCTGTTTCTGCAATTCTCTGAAATGATCTGTTCTAATTTTCCACAAGTTTTAAGTCACTGTAGGAGCTACTGAGTGTGTAAGTGTGCCTTCCATCACCATTGGAGTGCCTCTGAAATACACTGAGAGGAGTCACAGCAGGATAGAAGCTGTTTTGCCCAGGCACTGTGACAGCAAATGGCCCTTTCAAGCCAGATGGCTTGAATGTCATTGCTCATATCTGACAAAAGAACTCTAATGGTGCAACTTCAGCCTTAATTTGAGTCAACAGGTTTGTCTTGTGACAAAATAATTTGATGGAAGGTTTAGCAAAATATGATTTAGAAGTAGTGCTGCATTTGGAGCTTAAAACAGACTTCTTTTGTGCAAAAAGTTGTAGTGATTGAAAAGGCTTTTTTTTTTTGCTTTTTTTTTTTTTTGCTTTTTTTTTTGTTTTAAGTGATAGCAGAAGTGCCACAGATGTTTATCCTTGTTTGAGAAGCTGGGTGTTTTTCCATTTGTGTGTGCTTTTGGTCTGCAGCTGGTCCTGGTGTAGGTATAATTTCTAATTGCTCGAATGGAGGCTACCATGGTGGCTGTGGGAGGTATGAAGTTTTATGGGATGGAACCCTTTGAGACTCAGACAACTGTGTGGAGGGAATCGTTCCTTATTTTATTTATTCTGAAGTTCTCAAATGAAAATTCTGAAGCAAATCCATTTTCTAAAATCAGGGTTTTTTTCAGACATTATTTCATGGAGAGTTCTAGGGAGTTGCCAGTCTTGAACTAGTTACTGAAGAAAAGCAGATTATGCAACTCTCACATTGGCAGTTTTATTGCCAGCTACAGTTCCAGCCCTCCTACCAGATGACTGATCTTGCAGCCTTAGTAAGACCTCTCATGGTCTTTCCTCTTACTTTGTGTGATTTATAGGCACATTTTCAAAGGGAAAGAGTTATGTTTTCTGTACCTTCAGCTGCATTCCTGTCTTCTGCAATAAGGCACCTAATTTGTGAAGTAAAATGACAATGAATAACCTTCTTTTTTTTATGTACAAATCAGATTGTGACTGTATTTATATCACGTCACTCTTTCAGAAACACCCATTGCAGTTACTCATGCATATTTCCCTAAGGAGTGAAAAAAAACATTCCAAAAATAAAGAAGCATGCACCAAACTGGATCTAGAAAGCTGGCAGGAAATCCTAGATCCAACCCTATGGGAAAAATAATGATCAGTGGAAAAACTTTTTTTCTGTATTATGTGTCCTTTTTATAAAGATGTAATGAGATTTTGTTGGTTTTGTTATTTGTCTTCAGATCTGAGAGAATTCACATTTTTTGCCTCTCCCCCCTCATTTTTGGACAACCTAGAAGTGCTGTATTCAGATGTATGTTGTGCTCATTTCTGAGCCCTCCCTTCACTTTGCTATTACTATCTCTTTCAAAGCTTTTGAAAGCATTTTCAAACCAACTTGTTTTGCCACTTTAGAAAGGTCATTGTGGTTTATCTTTTTTTATACTCATGCCTTCCTGTTTAACTGCTGTTGTATGGCTACTTTTACCTGAGCAAAACTTGTAATCAGTGAGGAACACTGATTAAAAATTCTTTCAAATTTTTGATACGTCTTTTTTTTTTTCTTTTAAAAGGGGGTGAGAGTCATAATTCATGAAAGAGAAAGGAAGCCCTAGAAGTTCCTAACTGAGGCATTATGGTTTATATGATAACTGAAGTAGTTCTTTGATTTTAGTTTGACTTTGCTTTTTTTCCACACAGTATTTGGAAAATCCTTATCTCATTTATCTGTGGAGAAATAACCATGCACTTAAACACTGCTAGTTTCTTTTCTATTTTTTCTTTAATGTCCATAAAATGTTGAGATTAAGTTGGTTTTCTTCATAGCATCCCATGATTGCTGTGTTTTAGATTTGTGTCCAGGGATAGGGAGGAAGGAGTGAGCAGGTGTGTCATGCTGAGCTGCTTGCAAGGGCTAACCCACAACAATTGCTTTCCATCTTATTTGTCCTCTGTGCATAGATATTGGAGAAATGGGGTCAGTGAGTGTTCCTGTGTGTTTGTGTATGATTTCCTTGTTTAATGGAATATTTTTCCAGGCCAGGAAATATGAAATATATTTAGTGCATGAAAGGGAACTACAGAAAAATGCATTATAATGCAAATTGTGCATAATGAGGCTAAATGTAATAAAGGATAAGTCAGTTCTGTCAGAAGCAAAATAAGTTTCTTTCAGAAGTGTTATGCTTCAGTCAAAGAATTGGAAAAGTGGAAGCTCAAAGTGGGAACTGTTTTATAGGTAATGGAAGTAGAATGAAAGGTTATTTAATTCCACACAAACCAGCGGGATAAGAAATTCCCATCTCATTAAGACTGATGATCCAGGGTGGTGACTGAGCATGGCAATGTGTAAACCTGGCTATTTTCTATCCTGCCTTGCCTTTTAACTCTTCCAGCATCTACAGCTGTTTAATGCAAATTTTCAGAAGGTTTGTCAAAGCCCTTTTACATTTCCCCTCTGGACCTGTCATCCATTACAGTAAACAGTGGGTTTCCATTGGGTTTATCCATGACTTTCATAATTTTTTCAACTTCAGTTGTATTCCCCTCAGCCATCACATCTCCAAATTGCAGGGTCTTGGAGATGAAAGATGAGTGGCCTTTCTGGTCTTTCATCTCAAGATACTTTCTACCTTCTCCTTGATTTTGGTTACCCTACTCTGCACTTTCTCTGACTCCTTTTTGAGATGTGGAGACCAGAACTAAATATTACAGAATACATGAATGCATCAAATTTTATCTAGTCAAAATTATGCTCTCTTTAAGCATCCTTCCTGATGATGCTGACTGTTTTGTTGGCTTTTATAGCTGCCTCCGCACTCAGAGCAGGAATTAGATGTGAGCTGAGAGCTCAGCAGTATTCTGACAGTCTAGTGGCAAAGCCTTCCTTTTGATATCTAGGGTAAGATGATGTTCTCTTCAAAAGTCCTCTCAGGGCTTTATTTAGATCCATGACAGCCTTTGACTTTCTTGCAAAAAATGCCTTTTCACATGCCCTTAAACTTCCCTTTTCTAACAGTGACTTTTGAGTTCCTGAAAAAATGATGATGGAACAACAGAATAATGAAACACTTCTGCATGTTGTATGTCCTCCCTGTTTAAACTGTAACAAACAGGGAACTCAGTTTCTTGAATAAACTCCTTATTTTGAATTGGAGCCTGTCTGACTCCCATTTTTACCATGTTAACCTAGAAACATGTTGTACTGTATTTTTCTTAATTTCTGAAGGCTTTTTACGCTGAATGATCTGAGGAAAATAGTGTAATGTAGTAGGAAATATTGTGTGGTTTAGCTGAACGTGGACATGAGTCAGCATTGTACCCTTGTTGCTGTAAAGGCAGAGTGCATAAAGGGTGGATGCCCTAGAAAGAGCTTAGCTGCCTGGAACTCGGTGTGATTTCTCCTCCTACACTCCCCCAACACAGGAGAGATGTTAACAGATGCAGAGAGCCTAGCAAAGACTTGCTAGGGAGGCTGGGTTTGGTTGGAAAAAAGTCTAATGGGGAATCCAATTGCATCTTTTCACTCTAAAAAGTGAAGTTGCAGAGCAAATGGAAATAAAGTCTTCTGAGGGGTGCAGACTGAAAGGACAAGATGCAGTATGAGAAGCTTCTACTGAGATACAAAGGAAAGAGTTTTCACTGTGTCAAGCAACTGGAACAGGTTGTCCTGAGAAACTGGACAAAGGGGTGTGACTGGACAAGCCTCTGAGAAACCCCACCTCACTGTGAACCTGCTTTCAGCAGGTTTGAATGGGTGACTTCCTTCTGATCTTAAAATTTTGTCTGAATCTGAGACATTGCTAAAATGTTTTTCCCGCAGATTTCTGAATAATCTGACATTTATCTTGCTTTAAACAATTTAAAACAATTTTAGCAGGAAATCTGAACCTTCAGCTACATTCCCCTGCCTCTTGGACAGTAGTACTGGAAAAGTTGTGACTGTGTGTTTTGGAGTGCTTTCATGGGTGGTGCGGTTGTATTCTCAAGACTTCACACTCAGACGCCTCAAAGCCTTTCTGTCCAGTGTCTTCCAAAATCACCCACCCTGGTTCTAACCCCTCCAGCCTCACTGATCACTGAAAATGCTGAGCAGTTTTCAGAATGCCAGCCTTTCTTCTGAGTGAGAACTTCAAATCTCTTGGTGTAGAGAGAGGAAGGAGCACGATAAAATGGTTTCAAACAAGTTGCAGGCGATGCCAGTGACTGTGGCAGTTCTCTTCAGTCCCAGCACTGCCTCCCCAGGGGGGTCTGCCTGTGTCCATGCAGCTGATCTCATTTCTGCCTGCTGTCCCCAATGCCATCAGCGTCACCGCCCAGCTGTAAATAAGCTGTTGCAGCAGAGGGTGGAGCTTGGTGGGAGCAAGCTGGAGGGATGGGGGGGTGTGTGGAGGGCAGGGACGAAATGTGGCCAGTGGCTGCCACAGGTGAGTGTGCCATGTTACTCATAGTCACAGCACCCTTCCCAGCCAAGGCTGTTTCTAGCCACTGCTGAGGCCCTGCGGAGGTCTGAGCCACAAAAACCTCAGAAACGCCTGACAGCAGCACCAAGGGTGCCATGCTGTGGACTGTGGCACTGTGTGCTTCCATGTCAGCTTCTCCTTCATAAAATGCTCTGTCAATGCCCCTTGCATGTCAGTTTGAACTACAGCTCAAACTACACTGGGGGTGAATATATCCTGCATGGGTATTTGGTCTTTGGGAATGCTTTGGGCATTCAGTCGTTTCCAGGACCAAGTCACCAAGGTAAGTGTGGACAACAGCTGGTGATATTCTCCAGCAGTCAGTAGCTTTAGTAAAAAGTGTTCATTGAGCCCCTCAACAGAGACTTCTCCATACTTGCTCAATGTATCTTTAGTACCAACTCTTAGTGCATTAAGCTGCTGCATGTAAATAAATATAGGATCATGAATTGATATGGTCTGCTGTTTCTCTGTGTGTGTATATAGGATGACAAAGAAGCCAACAGACCTCTGCCAAACAAAGGAGACCATGGACTAGGAAATGAGAAGTTCAAACCTGTGGTACCTTGGCCTCATGTTGAAGGTGTGGAAGTGGACTTGGAATCCATTCGAAGGAAAAATAAGGCCAAAAATGAACTAAATCATCATGGTGTTGATAACAAGCAGCAAAATATCATCCAGAGGCAGTATCTCACATTTAAACCTCAGACAGTTGTGTACCCAGATCCTGTGTTACGACCTGGAGTCCTTGGTAATTTTGAACCCAAAGAGCCTGAGCCTCATGGAATTGTTGGTGGCCCTGGAGAGGAAGCGAAGCCATATGTTTTAGGACCAGATTACAAAGAATCTGTTCAAGCCAGCATCAAGGAGTTCGGGTTTAATATGGTGGCAAGTGATATGATCTCTCTAGATCGGAGCGTTAATGACTTGCGTCAAGAAGAGTAAGCCAACCTTTTGTTTTCTTTTAGTTCTGTTTTTATGGGATTCAGTTATTTGCTTTCCATATATCTGAACTGATGCTTAAAATACTATTTATTAGGCCACTGAAGGCTTCTTGTGCTCTACCATATTATGTGCTGAAGGCATGAGTGCTCTACCATATTATGTTTCCATATATTCTTAATGCTGTTGCAGTGATTCCTTCCAATGAATACTTAAGCTGTAGTGATTTATCTCCAAAGTCATCTGTTTTAGCATCTAATTGCATATATTTGCATGTTCCATCTCTAGCTATAGTCTTCATTGTCACTTCTTTTCTTAATCCATAACTTCTTAAAATTTGTCTTCAAGAAGGATTGCCTTTATTAGACATCCCTATGCTAGTTAGTTTATTCAGTTTTGATTTAACCTGATGCCTTTAAAATGGAGCGTAAATAGAGAACAGAAACAAATAAATAAATAACACTGTCTAATTACCTACAGTAACAGAACTATGGATCTGCCATTGTGATGGTTGGAATAGTCTTCCAACAGTTTCTCACAGTATTTTCCCTAAAGAGGAAAGCAATCTTAGAAAAAGCATTTATTTGCATGCTGAAAGGGTGTCTAGTTTGTTTTGGGAAAATTCTGGAAAGTTACTAACATTTGCTCAAGAATTACTAACAGGTTTACACAGTCTGTTCTGACTTCTGATATATGTTGAAGCCAATTTTGCTCTCAGGTTAATCTGCATTTGATATAATTTTTCTTGTTAAGTATCAGCTAGGGACAGGTGTCTGAGCAAGCTGATTTAATGGTAAGGTATTTTTAAGTCTGGTTTTTTTTTGGTTGGGGTTTTGTGGGCAGTGTATAAAGTTAGATGTGATGTAAAGTACTTTTCAGTTTTCACTTCCCCCTCATGCCCAGCAATGAGATGTGCTGATCCCTGGGCTGGGTGCCAGTCTCTAGGCTGTATGTTTCCAGCTGTGGTAAATAATCTGTTGGTGGCTCATTGACTGGTTGCTGGGGCTCTGCTCTGGGCTTTTATGGTGGGTGGTTTTTTTCATTTTGCAAGGTAGGTAAGAACTGGACAGCTGTGGGTCTGACTCATACCCATGCCTGTGCAGCTGCTTGAATTTGCTGTGTGGTGTGCACTCATTGAAAGCAAATGAAGCCCAGAGTGCAGAATTTCACATTTCCTCATGCTGTGTTTCTCAGGTGACTTAAAGGTTTCCACTTGCTGGCAGTCTGAGGTGAGGACCATGCCTATCTGCTGTTGGTGGCAAGTGCCAGCTGTCCTGGGGGTTCGCTTTGTTTCTCTTTCTTTGCTGGGCTCAGAAGTTGATCCTTTGTACTAAAGAGATTTTTCTGAAAGGGAAGAAATGTCCTGGGTAACCTGTGTAGGTCAGCATTTTCTCTTTAGGAGGTTGTTCCCTAGACACCGCTGCTTCTGCTGAAGCATTTCTTCACTCTGTAAGGACAGCAAAGCAGAGGTGGCAACGTGTCACATGCAGGTGAGACTGGGCTGCCTCTGCCCAAGTGAGTCGCCATATCTTTGGCAGCAGAACTCAAGTACTCCCTCCCCTTCAGTTTTATTCAAGGTGAAGGGCATCAGAGAGCATAGTTCCACACCTGTAGCTTCCTGAAGTATTTTTGGCATAATCTCAGAAACTATCTTCTGTTCTGAAGGACATTAATAAATAAGTATTCCCAAAAATTATTAAATACTTCGAGGAAGAGGAGGGACAGTCATAAGAAGATGTATTTTAGAAACTGTGTCCTTCAAGCACAGCTACAGAGAAGCCTTTGTAGAGATAAAAGCCAGCAGCTCAAATCAGTTAGGTTTTAGTGATTAGGTTTTAATGATTTCATATTGTAAGCAAGCAAACAACACAGCATGAAAAAAACAATGTGAACAAAAGGTATCTTTTAGACAACATTTTATCCCTAATTTTATGTATTGAATACTTGGGATGCTTGCAGTTGCCTAAGTAAGTTAAAGGTTTATAGCTTCTGTGTGTCTCCTGGGAACAGAAGAGAGGGGAAGCAGTATGAGATTCGCTGATATTGCTAGATGCTTTCAAGCTTCCACATGCTCACTTTCCTGCTCACTCCCTAGTACCAGAGAGAAATGCAGCAAAGGGTAGCAGATTACCTGCTGGATACACCATTTATTTTCCTCACACTGATCTGTTTAAAACGACATTTATGGCTGGTAAGGCCACTCAACATTCACTTCAATCCTACCAAAGAGCAATGTAGTTTTTGGGGGTTTTTTGTTAATAGTATCTTGGCATTGCTAATTGAGGCACATCTTTCTGGTAGACTGAATTATTCATTGATAGATAGGTAGACCTCCCTTCAGCCCTCTCTTTCTTCAAGAATCAGAATTTTGAAGCATTACCCTGTACAGTCAGGTTTGCTCAGTGAAGTATGCCAAATGCTTTCCCAGGCTGTGCTAGCAAGAGTGAAATAGTGCTGCAAGAACTGTCTCTCTCAGCTTAAAAGCCATGTAGCCTCAGGGCTTGTCCCTGCTGGAGAGAGAAGAGGAAAGAAATGCCAATAAATGGAGATTCAATTATGCTATGTTTGGATTTGACTTTGTAGTCTGACATGTTGCCAAGATGATTTGCCAGCTGCCTTTATTGATTCAGTATGAACTTTGCTGGTGATTCTGGGCAGTCTCAGCTGCTGTAAAAAGCCTTAATTCTTGATATATCCCATAGAGAGGAATGACACTGGATGGTGTGTTGAAGTTTTTTGTCAGGTACATCAAAATATTTCTGTTTTGCCAGTAACATATATTTGGCTCATAGATTTTAACCAATATATATCAGTGTTGATGCCCAGCACTTGTGTTGACACGCAACAAGTCATAAGTTTCGTTTAAAAACTCAAGAATGTATGGGGATATGTAAAAGTCAATGTACAAAATTTAGAAGATGGCTCATCTCACTGCAGCCTTTCAGCACGCTGCAAGAGGGCCAGGGGGAACATAAACTGGATTACTGTAGAGAAATACCTGTTTTCCACCTCATTTCCAGCAAAAAAGTAGAGCAGGTTTACCAGGCCCTTCCTAAATCTCTCTATAGTAGCTGGAAGAAGTTTTTTTCTTTAAACTTGGTGATTTTTAGCTTTTTTGTATCTATTTTTACCATCCTGATAGGTGACAGCCCCTTAAAAGCAGTCATTTATATTGGATGTTACACATTATCCCTGCTTCCCAGCAGATCTGCAATAAAGTTTAACGGTAGCTTTTGGGAGGATATTAATTTAATTGCTCCCTGAATTCTATTTTTTTTTTTTTATTCAGGAGTCTGCACAGAGGTAGAGCTGAAGTAAAAATAGAATGATAAATTTTCTGGATTATTTTGGATCCAAGATAAATACACCATGCTAAGGAAATAAAAAAGGGACCTAGGTTTGAGGGTGAATGCTGTCAGGTAACAAGGTGTGTCCTCTCAAAAAAACTCCAAGAGATTACTGTAAGATTATTACTGCTAGGAATAACAAGAATTGAGTTGTTTAGCCAGTATAACGATCCACTTGCCCAGAGTATTTTAGAAGAAAATTTAATTTTAAAAAATGCATCTATAGTGAGTCTGATCAGTGGTTGTTTCTCTTGACAAGTTTAGCTCTGGCCAAAACCATATGCGGGTGAGAAAACATACAAGAATGGATAAGCCTCATTCCTGGCAACCAGTGCACTGGGACACTGGAGCCAAAAATTGCAACAGCGTTGTCATGCTTCAGAGACCTCTTTCTGTGCACAGACTTGTCTTTTGAATGCATTTATAGTCTTGAAATTAATGACATCCTGAGTCAGTGACTGCAGAATGGGGTGCTTGTTTTAACCTCTTCTCCCAGATACAGATACTGTCATGTGCCTCTGTGACTCTGCTGCCCTGTGATATGGGAATATCAGAGATAGCTCCATGAAGTTGCTATATAAATGTTTCATATTCCATTCCTATTATTCCTGCTATGTTATTTCCCTTTTCATTAACTCTGAGCTAAAATTCTGGAAGACCTATCCACATTCGACTCCAAGATTATTTTAACTTTTATTTTTCCCCCCTAGTGGTAATGCAGAGTTTAGGATCTATCACTTAGTAGAGTTAGAGCACTGAGTGATCTAACACTCCATATACAATCATTTTCACTTGCACTGAGCTGTCCTGCTGGCTCATTTCCTTGATAGTGTTATTGAATTATTCTGCAGCTGTTTATAGCCATTTTTATTGCAACCACCAAGAACTTGCCTATTGTTCAGGAATGACCTGGAAGTGGAGGTGGACTGCTTAGCTCCCAGCAGTCATTTGTGCTGCTAAAGTCACAAACTTGCTTACAATTTGGAATGAATTGTTTAGTAGTTATTAGCCTAAGAGATCTGCCATACTTTGATGATGAATTGTGCCTGCAAAGAAAACAAAGAACCTCATCTAATGCTTTGGAAATTCAGTTACTGTACTAATAGCCTCACTCATGTCAACATCATTTTTGATTTCTTCAAAAGATAGTATTTTTCTGTGGCATGGCTCTTTTTCCACAAAAGTTGTGTCTGTAGTTTACTAATTTTTTTTATTTACCACTAGCTTCTGTTCAATATCCAAATCAGACTTAGTGGTCTGCAATTCTTTAGAACCCCAGAACCCTTTGATAAAAATTGATGTTGTGTATTCGTCTGTTTGTTTGATAAAATGACTGGAGTCAGCAGTACACTGCAATAGTTTGTCAATTCATGTTGCATTGTTAAGGAAATACTGGGTTTATATAAAAAAAATGGTAATTAGGCTATTCGTGGCAGAAAATTCCAGTAGAGGTTATCATGCAGATTATCTGAGGATATGACTATTTAATAAGTAGCACTGTGTACTTGTCCTTTTTTTTTTTTTTTATTCTCAGAGTGTCTGGCATTGGGCACTGCTAAGGGTTCAATGGAAATACTTAATTTAGCTTTCCTGCTTCTGAAGTGGTCTCTTTTCATTTTGATCATATATCATCAGCCCAACAGACTTTCTGACAGGCATCCTATTTCTGGTGTTTGTAAAAAATATTTCAATAGCAGCTTTCATACTTCAGTAAGCTATTTTTCAAACTTGGGTTTTGGAGGGGTTGGGCTTTTTTTTACTCTATCTTAATTACATGCACTTAATGTAAACACTTGACTTAATGTTCATTTCTCTTTCCCATGTTAGGACACCACCTTGTGCATTTAAACAATGTATACCTTACTGCTAACAGCATCTGGGTTTCAGTCATGCTGTCTTTCCTTTCTTCACAGTTCTCTTTTTCAAAAGGAGGTGTCTCCTGCCTGTGTCTTCTGTCCTGCCAGGTGCTCTGATTGACATACACCTTATGATTCTTCCATGCACAGGAGTCTTTCTTGGACATCCAGTACTTCTATCTATTCATAGCTTCCCCTTGACCTTATGCTAAACATCCCACACACATTTAAACTCTAGTAAACTGGCTCTGATTTATTCTAGCAGAAAGCAGTCCTTCATGGACTAAAGTTAACTAAAGTTAATCGGCTCCAAAACTTTCACCTGGTGGTAGTGAATTCATAATTTCCTGCATCCTGCTTCTTGAAGGTCGACAAGATTTTGTTTTAGTCAGTCCTCAGGAACCACTGTCAAGCACCAGGACCTTGTAAATATGGTAGAGCACAATCTCCCAATGATATCACAAAGTTCTTCAGTGCCCTCTGGTGCCATCCATCCAGTCCTATGGACTTGTGCCGTGTTTATCCCATTTGTTGTGATATGTCCAGGGACTCACCTCTGTGGTGAATATTCCTTCTCTTCTGCAGGCTGCACCTAGACTCAGGGACTTGGGAGGTATGATTGCAAACCTTGCAAGTAAACAGTGAAGGAAATCAGATGTTGAGTGTCTTGGTCTATTTTGTGTCCTTTGACACAAAATTTAATCTCTTTTATCCGTAAACTCATATTTTCTTTAGTCCTTCTTTAGCCTACAGGCTCTTCTTGTTGCTCTTTCCATCTTAAGGGTTTCAACTATACAAAGCTTTGCCTTTAATGCTCTCTTCATGGGCTGAGGCAATATTTCTGTACTCCTTCTAGGTAGCCAGTCCATGCCTCTACCCTCCCTGCTCTACTTTCTGGAGTTCTTGGTGCAGGCAGGTGGGTTTTCTGCCGTGCCTGTTTGACTTACTGCATGTGGAAATGGATGGCTCCTGTGTGTTGGAGAAGTTTTCCTCAAAAGGCCATTCCTGGGCCCTTTTTGACAAAGTTGTAGCACTCAAAATCTTTAACTTCTTATGGCAGCTATAAGGAGATATGTAAATAATGCATGAGTCAAAATGGGAGAGAGAGTTACCTGATGGAAATAACCATTGATGACCACAGATGTAGAGCTCTGAGAAGAGGCTGTTTAGTGTATGACTCAAAGGTTTCACAACCTGGTTTCACAAGACCACAGCAGTGTAAAATGTTCCAAGGAATGTGTATTTAGAATTTCTAAAAAATACTAATCTTATACTTAGGCATTAGTTGCAGTAGCCTCTTTTTATACTTCTAGCTCAAAAACACTAAGAATTAATGTAGGTTTTTGAAGTCCACTTTCACAGTAGAACACTCCAGTCCACACCTGCCATTTTCATTCCTGTATCTTGCTGGGTTTCAGCCATGCCTGAGCACTTTTGAAGTCAAGAAGCATTTCCTTACAGTATATTTTAAGTGATGCGCTGTGAAACTCCCTGTTTGTCCCATTAACAAACTTGCACTACTGCAGAGCCCTTAGGCCAGGGACGTTCATAGTGCTGATCAGATTTCATGCCAGGGTAATTAACTGTGTTGGCTGGAAGAAAGGATTAGAGCCCAACATGCTTTGCTCAGGCTTGATATGCTGTTGTTATCCAACCCATGGAAGACTTGCTTACAAATTATTCTTACTGACCCAGAAGGTTTTAGTCTTATGACTTTATTTAGGCTAGATTTTTTTGACAGCTTCTTTTGACAAGTGTTGAAGGAATTTTATCCAGAATAGTTTGACTGGGAGAGGAATCATTAATGTTTATGGCATGAGACAAATTAATTTCTTGCTGGATTTTTTTTTATTATTTTTTTTTAGTATGACAATAAATAGCAGCTGTCTATTCATCAGAGTGAGCCAGGATTTCAGCTGCATCACCCACACATATCTGTCAGTATGATTGTGGCAGAATAAATATTTTTAAGTGTTTTTTCCTTCTGTGGATTTTCCAGTTTGAGTTTTTCTTTATAAGGATATTATTGCTGTTACAGGGCATAGCACCTGGGCCATACAAATTTGTACTTGAATAATTGGATCTGTTGCCACAGGTCACCTTTGGCTTCAAACAGAACAACTGGCAATGGGCTTTTGTTGAAAAACCTCTAAAGGTAACTCTTCCTTGCTTGAGTACAAAGTTATGTGCACACAGACAACTGTTTTTGCAGCTCATTTTATAAAACAAAAGGGAATGAGAATTGGCTTGTTTTTAAAAATTGCACATGTAGTTTTGAAGGGTGTTTGTTTTATTTTTCAATTATCTTTGTATAAATTCTTGCCAAAAATAGACTTCTAACTTTACTAAGAATACATATATGCAAAGCTCTGTGTAAGGCAGAGCTGTTAGTAAAGGTATTTTTCCTATTTTTCCTATCCTAGTTTGGTGGTGCCAGCTTGGGCTGTTTTTATTGTGCAAATGCTATTAAAAATATTGGATTGTGTGGAAAATTGTTAGTGCTAGACCAGAGTAAAAAAAAAACCAAAGTCTTTAGCTGTAACTAATTACTCAGGGTATGAAATAAGACAGATGAGTCTTGGCTCCTCATTAGAAATGGACAGTCTTATTACTCTGGGCAAATAACATGAATTTAATATGTTCTCTTACAGTAAGTAGTTACTTGTCCAATCAATCTTCTTGTAGCTAAGAAGATTGATTACAAAGGCTCTGGAGTGGAGCCTGCTTTCTTTAGGAATGTGATTAGTTCCTTAATTATAGCACTTTACAAATTATATCTTTGATACTGTTACAAGAAAAAGGATTTCAGTAATTACTTTTGGTATCTATATCATTGGAAATTAAACATTAGGAACTTGGTTTCATTTCACATGGGAAAATCTTCTATTCCAATGCAACACAATACACAGGAACTGTTCTGTAACAAAGAAAACTAGTTCTATAATGTACACATAAATTGTTGTGCACCTCAGTGAGAGCTGGAGTTGAGAATCAGGTGAATTATAGTGGTCACACTAAATCAGGAAGCTAGCTTTCCACTGCAGATTATCAGCTGCCTTACTGCTGGCAAGACTCCTGGAGGGGAAAAAAAGTGGTGTTTAAATTGTAATTAGGCATGTATTGTGAGAGCATCTCATGTGGTCAGGAAAGATTTAAATTCCAGGCATTCACCTTAAAGCAAAACCCAGCATTTTCTGTTAACATTTTAGGTCCCAGTAATGAAAACTACAGAGAGAATGGATCCTTTGTCTATTAGTGTTGGCTGCTAGTGTTTTCAAATGTTAAGTTTTGAGAGAGAAATAATTCACTCAAAGAGCACAAAGAGGTTGGTAGAGGCACCAGGTGTGTTATCTGTCGTTTGATTTACTTACTTCTCTGTGTGTGCATCTAAAATGAGATGCTTGGTTCAGACCAAGCTCTGAACATGACCTCTTACTCAACAAAAACATATATATAGCACAGCACCTGGAGTATATTTAAATTCTGACTTAAACCTTGACTTCAGTGGAAGGGCAGAGAAGAGTGTGAGCGATTTCCTGCAGCTGTTCATGTAACCCTCCAGGTGCCAACTTGCAGCATAGAAATTCTGGAGGAATCATTTTGTTAAATGAGTTGTAATCGGAATGTGAAAGTAAAAAATTAAATGTGCTTCTTATGCACTGTCTTCTCCCCATTAACCAGACTGTACTGTGCTAGAGCTTTCAAATAAATGTGCATGATACAAGTTATAGTGCAGTCCAGATGAGCATGGGTAGGAATTTCAAGGTTCAGTATCTGATGAGCAAAGCATGGTGGAAATACAGTATTTCTGTGGGATGGAGCTCACTGCCTCAAGTTTCTTTCTAGCTGTTTATTACATAAAACCTGTAAAAGTTTAATAAATCCAGAATTAGGCACAGCCTCCCTGCAATACCCACAGTGTATTACCGGACTGCAGAAGGCCTCAAGAGCTGTGAGGTCTTCTTCCCTTTGAACCAAAGCAGGAAAGCAGAGGACTTTGCTCCATCTCCCTCTAAGGGTGTTTCCCCTTCCTTAAGGGAAAGGTTTTATTTTAGCCATCTAGGTACCCTAGCTTTCCTGTCCTGTGGTGTTTATCGCTTCAGTTTTTTCAGTGTTGGATAAGTGATACTATGGGCAAGAATCTTGTGATTAGAAAAATTGCAAACATTATTCTTTTCATTCTCTTGTTATCCCTAATGTTGGGTTTCTATGCAAACCTTGCCCTGGATTTGGATTGTGATGCCTTCAGAGGTACAGTAGATATAGCTTTTGCTTCCAAGGGCGCTAATAGTAGAATATAGTCACATAACCTTGCAAGTTACCTCAGGAATGGAAATGGGCAAAGCTTGTAGCTATTTTAAAAATAGCAAATGCTGTTTCAGCGTAGGTTTAAACTGTTTGGTAGTGTGTAATAGAGGTTTTGCTGCTGTCTGCTGAAGGGAAAAAAATTATTCAGCTAATCAATCTGTACTTCTTGGGTTGCCTGTTTACTTCTCTTCCAGAGCCCCTGTTTTGTAAGTCCACTGCTGTAATCTCGTTTTGATGTTGCTGGTGCGCAAAAATGCCCCGCAAGGCTTCATAGGTAACAAATACAGTATTAGCGTTAGACTTATTTAGTTGTCTCCTAACAAAGAAATGCCCAGTTCTATGATCTGTTTCTGTCTATTCTGTCTACTCTAGACTTAGGCAATGATCCCTCTGACTTGCAGGTATTAAGCAACCAGTCTCAGCTATGACCTTGGTGATGTCAATCATACAGATGAGCAAACAGTTGAAGGTGTTTTGTGAAAAAAAATTCCCATCCATCTTCCTAGGGGTTAGATTCAGTTCACTGCAGTAGTCATAATAAATTGGTGATCTAAAACAACACGGAGCCCTGAATTCATTATTAAAAGTAATATATAAACAGCATGATGTCAGCAGGATGCCTGTCTCTTTTTAAGATAAGAACAGGACTTAGTAGAAAAGGAAACTGAAAATGAAAACAGATCTCCTAACTTACTTTTGGGATCTGCTTGTGCTGGACTCTTCAAAAGAGTTGAGAAAAATGCAGGCACTATATAGCAATTATAATAGGTGATAATACAACTATGAATTTCATACTACTTTAAATGTAAAATAAAATTTAAAATACAGTTTAAAATTGTGAACACTAATATATATTCATGGAGAACAGAAATTCCATTTTTAATGTTGGTTACAATTTCAGGATAAATAATAAATTGAGGCCTTCAGCTTTGTGCTGATTCAGGTCCCTCATCTTGCTGAGAAGCTGATTAGCTTCTCAGGAGCTTCTTTTTTTGGCTACTGGAGTGATTACAGGAATGTGATGGCAGCTACCTGTACTCTTGGAGGAATCTGTGCTGGTACATTTTGGTCTTAGCACTCAAGTACAGTGCTTTAAAACCCAGAGGGTACTGATGTGTCCTTGGTACGTGCAGGTGTAAGTTAGAGAGCTGACATGAGGAAAATAGTATCGGGATGGAGAGTCATGATACACAGTTATGATCCCTCTTACTTCTTCTGGAGTTTAGGTGCTGATATGCTGGCCAAGTCAGGGGTTCAGCATGACAAGAGAAACACTTCTCTTGGCTCAAGAACTTAAATTGCCCTTTATGTATCTATCTGATGGGGCTCACCTTTAAATGGCAAGGTGCTCTCCTTTTCCAGCTGTTACATTTTTGTTAGTGGTTGGATTATTCTTCCAGAAAAAGCAGACTCCACTTCTGGCTTTTTTTATGCCTGAGGATATTTGGGTCTGTATTTGCAGCTAACAGGGAGTCTGTATGGCCATCCCAGCCTTGTACCCACATGTACCCACAATCACAACTGTGGGGCCCCACGACATCCTAAGAGGAAACCAATGAATAGAATACAAAGCTGTAAGAGCAGCAATTTCCCCAAGCTAAGGAGCTCTCCAGCCCAGACACTCACCTTCTTGTGCAGAGGGTCTCCTGTAAGATCTCCCCTCTCTGCTGTGGCTGGTGCACAGCTTTGTGATTGAGGGATAAGGGATCTTGGCGTGGCACAGGCTCCAGCAGAGCTGTTCCCTCCAGGGGTGGAGAGGGAGTAGAACCTATTCACATCCTAAGTATGCAGGCTAATAGACAGAAAAAACATTACTCACCCTGTTTCTCAATTAGATCACAACTATGCCTTCTGAAGGGTTTCGTCTTGTTTCAGTGATGAGTCAGTCCTGTTTTTCCCCAGTAGTACCAGTGCTGATTGCAGAATGGAAAGTTTTTATTCATGGGCTGATCTGAAAGTGTTGTTTCCTTTCACCCGTGAGTTCCCCAAGGAAAGGGGAGCAGCCCAGGGAAGATGTTGCCAGCCCTTCATAAATCTGTGCATGCTTGTTCCTCTTTCCCCGTGCAATAACTCTTTACAGGGCTCAGGAAAAGCTATGTGAAGTGTCTAGAGGCAAGCCTGGCTTGAGGATGCTACCTTGTCCTTCCTGCATGTCTGCTGCAATGTAAAATTGCCCTCCTCTCAGCTCTATCAGTAAGAATTCAAAATACCTTTTTTAAGTGATTTCGTTTACTAATTTGGTGCATAGTATATTGTCACAACTGGCCTGCAGACTACACCTGAAAGGGCACTGTACTAGAATGTGGGCAGGGGATGAAGCTAGAGGTTGAAACATTTAAGTCCTCTTTGTCAGACAGACCCTTCTGGACTTTGAACCTGCACGTGCCATTTTTCAATAGCTTGCAGCTTTTGCCTAACATTCATATCTGCTTTACCCTCTCTTTTAAATATGAAGAGTGTTCCTGGAAAATCAGGCTTTTTTTTTTTTTTTTTTTTTTTTTTTGGTGCCTAAAATCTACAGGGAAACCCATAAAACTCAATTTCAAACACAAAGAAAATGCATTTATCATTTCTTGGTATGTGGTTTGCCAGCCACTGGATGTCACTGCTGCTCCACTGAGGAAAGCTTTCCCTGCTTCCTTCCCTGTAGATGTGAAGGAAAGAAGAGCTGAGGCTACTGACTTTTGTCCCTCAAATACCCAAGCAACATTCACATTTGTTGGAAAAAACTACCACAGAGATTAAAACATTTATTAATTGCACATATCTAAAACAACTGCTGTATTTCAAACCTCTAATTCTCAATTCAAGATGAGAAAAAAGACTGTGCACAGGAGTTACTGCAGTCTGACAGGGTTTATGGGCTTGATCAGTCAGTCTGTAGGCTGTCTAATAAGTGAAATAAAGTGACTGGAAAAAGCTGGAAGCCTGATGTTGGTGATAGGAACTATATTATTATAGTTGGAAAAGAGGCTAGTGATCAGGTAGGGAAACTTCCTGTTAAGGAAATACTTGGACTGGTTGTAGGGAGGCTGTGAATAGTCTCACTTAGGGATGTAGTTGGGGAAATGGAAATGGATGTTACAACCTCAAAGTAAATCCATTGTTAATAAATGTGATTTAGAGGTATTAGAAAGTGTGGAAGGTACTGGAAGTACTCACATTGCTTGTTTCTAAGTCATCTCTTAGGGATGACTCATTCCTCAGGGAAAAAGACCCGAGTCGTCTGCACTATTTTTGTTTGGTTTTTTTATCTCTCTCTTTTCTTGCATTTTTTTTTCTACATGTGTCATATCTTTCAAGGATAGCCCATTGAAACTGAACCAGGTCTGAAACTTGTCCTTGATAGTCTACTTTTATTTTTATTTGCACAAGGATGCTGTTAAGCAGTTCTGTAAGTCACAATGTGAAAACTAATAAAATCAATTCTTTTTACAGATGTAAATACTGGCATTATGATGATAACCTGCTCACCTCCAGTGTTGTCATCGTCTTCCATAATGAAGGGTGGTCCACACTCATGAGGACAGTCCACAGTGTCATCAAGAGAACACCAAGAAAATACTTGGCAGAAATTGTTCTGATTGATGATTTTAGCAACAAAGGTACATTTGGAATATTAACACACTCCTTTGTAGTAAAGGAAAATTTTTTATTTTCCTGAAATAGTTTTCTTTTGATTTATTGAGTGCCGTGGTTTGAGTTGACTATGAGAAAAAAGATTGCTTCTTCACAGTCCTTTGAGTTGTCTACCTCAGTTTTTGGCTACTATGTAGAAGAAAGCTAGGATAGCTAGTATCTCTTTCAGCTCTTGTGAAAACAAGTAGTTTGAAGAGTGTCAAAGGGGTTAATCCTGTTAGGAGTAACAGGCTTCCTTTATTGCATAGAGGAATACAGATGTCTCTTTTTTTTAACTATAATAAAAATCTACCAAGGCTATCAAATTATTCTGATTAATTTAAGTTCTTTTTCATTTCTAACATCCTTTTTTAATTAAATATCACATTAAGCTGCTTATTTTTTCTTATTGGGGGAGGGGGGAAAGCTTTTAAGAATTTAAACATGTTTTAATTTCTGCTTTTCTTTGAGCCCTGCCTACCAACATAAGTGCAGAGATTTTCTTCTTCCTTTGTAATTTGCATTCTGATTTTGGTTTATAAGTCAGGATGCTTGTACTTGTCTTATAAATGTAAGCATACTGTTTTGGGGTTTTTTTTCCGTTCATGGTGGTATCATCAGTGTTAGTGCAATACAAGGCCAAATACAGAGAAGAACTGAAAGTGGTCTCCTGAAGATATAAGTTGATTGAGACAGAGTTTTGAAACTTCAAACGAATTTCAAAATAGTGCATCAAAGCTGCACATTCTGTAAGATTTTGTTGCAGCATGATTCTTGAATAGATGTTGACAGAGAAAAAGAGTAGACACATAAAAACATAATTTTGACTGTGTGAGATGACAGACTCTTCTATACAGTGTCGATGCTGGCTTTGAGCAAAGGCAGGTTTGGTCAGCGGCACAGGATGCCCTCATCTTTATTTTCATAATAGCTGAATTGTGTAGTGGCACAGAAAACAGATGACTGTTCTGAAACTCTCCTTTGTATGAAGTTATCTGGGCTCCTCCCATTTCCAGTCTCATGGTAGTTGTTTTCTATGGGTATATTCACTACAAATTTTAAAAATTAACTCATCACATAGTTGAGGTAGCCTTTTTTGAGTATAAGCTACTATCAGAAATAGTTATTGGGTGTTATTTTTTTGCATCCTACATGTAGATAGGCAGGTATCATTTTCTGTTGGTTTTGATAGGAGAAGGCAAGTTACCTGTATTATATAAAATTGACTACATTTGGCTTAGTCTAATAAAGATACTGAATGCTAAATTATAGTCTTCTGTATCCTTTAACAGCTGTTGAGAATTTGGCTTAGGTATACAGACATGCTATAAACCAAAAATATCTTCTCTCCTAAGGGATATAATTTTAATAATTCAATCAGCAGACATATGCTGTGTTTTTGCTTTTCTTCTAGGATCATAGCTTTCCTTCAGAGCTGTTCAAGGACTGACTTAGCTGTATAAAGTAACTGTGACACTGATTGTGTCTAGAACACTTACCAGACTTTTTACTAATGATAGGTCTCAATTCTTGGGTTTCACATGGCTTTTTGCTGACTCTGTGCCATGTACACGTAGTTCATGGAATGAGCTTGTCTGGCATAACAACTTGTACTATTTTTCCAATATATGACATTTGTTAAACAAAACCAGTATTTTTAAAGATTTTATTTTATTTTTAATGCAGAACTGTTTTGCTTTCTGCTCATAAATGAGTGGTTAGCAGACACAGCTTGCCTGGACCTAAGATGCAGCAGACCCTTGATTCTATATTTCTCACACTTCAGTGTCCCAGATAACTTTCTTAAATCAGAAAATTCAATAAAGAAAGCTCGAGGTGCAGTTTTCTCAGATATGGGTGACTGCTAAGACAAACATGGACTGGAATTACTCTAAACACCTTGCTGCAGTTGCACTAGTTCACTATAATAATTCTTCTAATTGCTTTAGGCTATTACTTGGTAAATATAGTTTACTTAAATTCATTAATTCAAATTATGTTCTAGGTGAAAAATGGACAGGAGAGCAGAATATTGCTCTATTTCTTCCTGGAGAGAAGGATGAACTAGTATGGGCTGCAAAGCATGCCAAGCTGCCTGAAGAGTTCTCCAGTTGTTAGGAGAGCTGCAAAATACAAGCACTCTTAATCACAGCAGAGCTGCTGGTAGCTTTTTGCTTTTTCAGACAGAAGAAAAGTCATGCTGACAGCACAGATACAGGATTCTCTTCTTCCCCACCTACCTTGAGGCTGCACTCTTCATGTCTGCTTTTCTACCCAGCAGACCACCTTTATGCTCTTGGAGCCTGGTGCTGAGTGACACTTGCTGAACTGGCTAGATGTTTACTCATGCTCAGTGTGACTGTCCTTATTTCTTAGCTGCCACCCTCTCGAGTGATAAGAAATTAAAATGGAGCACAGCAGTTGCAAACAATTCTAAAGGCTGTCTCCTAAAAACCCCTGCCAGTCCTTCCTTATGAAAAATCCTCTTTCATCAGAAGGGAGTTACAGCTGCATAGAAGCTTATATATGTTATGTCTTACAGGGAGGAACAGTTGCTGTACTTGGAAAATGTCCTTTTCATTGTAATTCTTAGTATAAAGTCGGTTGGGAGTAGTACTTTTGCTGAATGACACTCTTCTTAATCTCTCCTGCAAACAGCAGGGTTTGACTGTTGAGAACTGTGCAGAGATATGTGCTGAATTCTACTCTGGTGTTTTTTTCTTTGTCAGAGCACAAAGAAACAGTAACAAAAAGATTGCCAAGCTAATTGAATGATTGTATCTCTATTTTCTATGGAGACTTCTGTATTAATTCATGTAAGAGTCCAAGAAATGCTGCAGCAATTTCTAGCCCAGTGTCAATGAGGCCAGGCTGTTACACTTGGGGGGACTTTTTTCCCCAGTTTTTCTTCTGTTCTCAATTGAAGCAGTTTATTCTTCTGTGAATGCTAGCTGTGTGAAGGAAACAGTTGTTCTGGAAGGGCAATGAGAATTCATGAAACTGTATTTTCTATAGCTTCCTACAATTACAGTTGTGTGTTTAGTTCTCCAGCACTCGCTGTGTATTTGGGCACCAGCTTGCTTGTTTTCTGAAACATAGAGGCCAATATCTCAGCTGGAACTGCTGCACCTGTAAAGGGTGGCTGTGAGGTAAAAAGCACCAGTGTTCCTAGTAGCATCTAAAGGCTTTGTCTACCTTCTGTTTTTACTTATATGTTCTTTGTTGTTGCCTGTATTCCCAATTGATGCAGCATCCCATGAGATAACCGAAGGGGAAGTAATGAGCATAGGCAGGCAGCAGAATTCTTATTAAGCTGTGTAATGGTGCTTGCCATGGGGAAACTGAAGCAGAAATCAGTGCTTGTGTTAGAGCAGAGAGCCCCACCTTAAGAGTATTACAGTACAGGGTACTCACAGGCAGGGGGCAGCTGCTCTAGGAAACACTTCTGGTACCATTTTTCTAGTTCTCAGACTGCTGTCCATGAGTTGAGGGGAAAAAAACCTGCTTTCCTCCTCTTCCTCCTCCTCCTTTGTAATCTGCAGTGACTAAGATCCTTTGGAGAAACTATGTGTTTTAAAAAGACACTGATTCATGCTTTAATCATGCACTTAGACATGAGAGAGACACTCAAACAGGAGAAAGCCAGATTGGTGATTACAATATTTTGAAAGGTAAAATATACATATTTGAACAAAAACCAGATTGCAGTAAGGCTGTTGACAGATGTCATAAATATACATTCTAGGTGAACAAAATTTAATGCTGGCCAAACAATATTTTTGACTGTAAAAGTATCAGGATTTTTTACACTACTGTCATGCAGGCTTTGTAGTATGGAAAGGAGGAAAATTTCAGCTTTCCTGTGGGAAATAACACTTGCTGCTAACCCTGGCATGGTTTCAGATAATGGACTGCAAAGTCCTGAGACTTGTACTGTAGAAAAGCTTTACACAATCAATATGACAGGTTTTTACAGCTCCCCGTGAGCCTTACATAGTTGAACATTTGATAAGTAAAACATTTGGCCTCATAGGCAGGAGAGCTGGAAATAACTTCAGATTTTAAATCTCTAAAACATTCCTGACAGTCCTTCTGGAACACATACTTGGAATTTGCAGCATAAATAATGGTGTGGTATAAAGATTCTCTTAGTACTACTTCAGTATGACCTCAAAAATATGTTGATTTTATCCTATAAAAATTTATATCACAGCTATCAAATCATATATTTTCTATTTATTATATGGCATGTTCTTCTATGCAGCACATGTGATAAAATTGTTCTTTCCCTAGTTTGACATTTGTGTATCCTTGAAGTTTTCCTAATGCACAAGGATTTACAAAAGAAATTTTTAATGTGTGTGGGAAAGGAGAATACATAAAACTTGGTTGAGAAAACTTTTTTTTTATAAAGGTGGAGAGGAAGGATTTAATAAGAGTATTAAAAGATAGTGATTTCAAAGGATTGTTCTTTGGTGAATTGCTGAATATTCAATATTGGGTACTTCACTTCCAAGAAACACCATTTCCTTTTCAATTACATGTAGCTTTTGTTCAAACTATTTTTTTTTAATACTGATGACAAGAATATAAGACACACCAAAACATAGGTTGCAGAAGTCTCCAGACTTCATCCTTTTCATTCATGCTGCAGAAAATATTTCTGTTGAAGTAACCTGATGGCATGTTGCTGCTGAAAGGGACATCCTTCTGCTTCCACCTCTGCATATCCCCCCTCCTGTTAGATCAGCACAGGCATGGCATCTATCAGCCCCTTGGAGATGTTGCAGAGCAGACCAGTGTATGGATGCCTCAGCTGTAGATATCGTGGCTTATTTTGGTACCTGACTGAGAGAAACTGAAGTTGTAGGCAATTCTCTTGAACCTGTGAGTATTAGTACAGATTTTTAACAAACACCAATAGCTAAATCAGCATAGCTGCAAACAGCAGGTGCCTGATTACCAAACTTTCTGCCTTCATGAGTTTTCTCAACAAAATCATCTGGGCAAAAACGTTAAGCAGTACTAGGATCCTTTTCGCAAATTGTGTGGTAGGAATGTGGTTTCCAGGGAAGTTGGGCCAGGACAAATACAAATGTGCGAATACAAATCTGAAACCATTTAAGCATAGCTCATCTTGATTCCTTTGCTGCTGGAAGTCTCTTCGGCTAAAGGTTTGTTGTCTCCTCAGTATGAGGAGTAATTTCTGGCCCTCCCATTATTCTCATTAATTTCATTAGAAGATTATCGTCAGACCTCCACAAGAGGGAACAGGCCTAGATGAAGGAGGGCAATCATTTGAGCAAGGTGAAATTCTGCGTCAGGTTTCCAAATTATTAATAGACTGACAGAAAATTTTGTGAGGCAGAAAGTGAGTGAAGGGAAATGTTTAACTGAAAAGTGGTGCCTTCAGCTGTACATGTGACATCATCTGATGAGCAAAGACTGTGTGCTGAAGAGTAGAAACTTCTTTGGCTGCTTGGAATAGAGATGAAAACCTGAAAGCCTCTATGTGATATGTTAAAGTGACTGTGAGTTGTCCACCCAGCTCCCTGTGGTGTGGCCAACCACTTCAGCTGCCATTTCTTCAGATGTGCCAGACACAGACCTGTTCCATGAGGTCTCCCCAGTTTTAGTGTTTGTGAGTGGTTGAATTAAAGGTTATTGTAAATGTCTGTAGATATTTTTGGCTTACATTAAGAGTAAAGAACACTTTTTCTATTAAACCTCAACAATTTTTTTTCTTTTATTATCTGATAGCACACTTACAAGAGAGGCTGGATGACTACATAAAGCAATGGAATGGCCTTGTGAAGGTATTTCGAAATGAGAGGAGAGAAGGTTTGATCCAAGCTAGAAGCATTGGAGCCCAGAAGGCTAAGCTTGGACAGGTAGAAGCCAGTTCACTCACAAGGCTGTCCTTTTTTTCTTTTTTGGGGGAAAGGTTATGGTGGCTTCAATAGACATGTGGAAACTATTAATACTGTTTTAAGAAGAGATTCATTTTACTCATTTAATCTTCATTTTCTTGTTTATAATATGAATGTATCTCAGTGTAAATAACCTTAATTAAGTAATGATGTTGCATACAGAAATATAACTTACTTTTTTTTTTTTTTTTTCCTTTCAAAGGTTTTGGTTTACCTCGATGCCCATTGTGAGGTGGGAATTAATTGGTATGCACCACTTATAGCTCCTATATCTAAGGACAGGTAATGTTCTCCTATTATTTCCAATGTCTAGCCTTTTGGAAAGTAAAAGTCACAGTAATAATCTTCACTTTTCAAACTACAGTCAATGTGTTTTATAACTATATCAAACTATATCAATATTTTCCATATGATGATTATATTATCTCTCAGCGTAAAAGATACATAATGAGGAACAGATATAGTCAGGCAAATTAAAATCCAGGTAGTTTATTTTAATAGGCATACTGAATATTTTGTCTAGTGTAGATTATATATAACTCCTGTCTTTTACATATAACTCTTGTCTTGTCTTTTGCAATGATATGAGGCACTAATATAGAAATGTTCCATTCTAGCTGGATAAGGAGCATGATTGAACAAAATAACTAGAAAACCTATGGCTTTTAGTAGAGAAAAAGTAGCAATAAACATTTTGATTTAATGGGAGTTTAAGCCCCCATGTTCTCAAGAGTTCGTAACTTTCTCATCCTTGGTCTTGATGTATGGCCTCATTTCCTCAGAAGTGCTTTGGAGCGTTGTCTGTAGCAAAGCGAGACCAGGCCTGGAGCCTGTCTCTGCCACAGGCTCAGGCCCTTGCCAGGAGTCTGTGGTGGAAGTGCCTGCACTGCGAGGGGGAGTCTGTGAAAGGTGGCAGAGGAGAGAAATCCCCAGGGCTTTCATTTCTTCCAGCTGTTGAAACGCTGTTGCTGTGCGCGACCACACTCTTAGCTTGTGCGGTCAGTGGTACGTGTGTTTAGGAAACCATGTGCATGTTTAAACTCTTTAATCCCATAAAATATCTGCTTAATCCTAAAAACTATTTGTTAACCTGCTGTGCCACCAAAATTGCCTTGAAGAACTGGGGTTTGTGTGTTTTAAAGGCTGTAACTCAACCAAGACTCTATCTGGGCCAGGATACTAGACAGAAGATGGAAATGCTTGTGTGCTCCCATTGATTTTGTATTACTGTTTTACGCAAGAAAGACTGGTGAGAAGAGAGGGTTTTAGAGGCATCCTCCAGCACTGCCCACAGAGGTGAAAGCTGCAGGTGGACCAGAGATGCTGAGGCACACGATGCCAGCAGACAGTGTGTGGCAGTCTCTTTCCATGCCCTGGTACCCGGGATGCAGCCTGCTGCTGCTTCTGCCTCAAAGTACATGTGGTGTTAACGTGTCTCTTCCCCCCTGCCTTTTTCATCTCTTAGAGCTTCATTTAAAAAGGTGGGAGTGTTCCAGCCTGGGTCACTGGGAAACTCATTGGAAAAATGTGGGGAGAAAAACAAGACAGTGTCTTTTCCATGGTGAATATTGTGTCTGATAGATCACAATGAGGAGTGTATTGCAAATCAGTCAGGAAGAATTCTACTGAAAACTGCTTCTAGGAGAGTACTAGTAATGTTTTTTTGGTCCTTAGCGCTTCGTGGGTTTTCAGGATGTTTGAATAGGAGTGTATAATGAAAATATGCTTTAGCACTAGTAAAAGCTAAGTGTTTATCATACTTGTTGACAGCTAAGATCTGATATGAATAGAAGTTACAGGAGATAATAATACTTTGAGAACCCTGGCCATCTGAGGGCTCCTCAGATGCCTCCTGAAGTGCTTTATTAGAAGACTGATGTCAAGAAGTCTACATGAAGGAAAATGTACTGATAAACCAGTTGATACATTAGCATCTCAGACCTAACTTTTCTGTTTTCAGAGCATCTTAAAACAATGTAAAGAAAAGGCATCTCTTTTTTTCTTCTCATGAGGCATCATTTTTTTAATAGTACACTGCTATATAAACTTAATTAATGGTGTAAATTTCAGATTAGACAGACTACTCTGCTGAAATTGTATTTTGCTCTTTCTTTCCCCTTCTGTAAATGTTTCAGAACTACATGTACTGTACCTCTAATAGATTACATAGATGGGAATGATTATTCCATTGAGCCACAACAAGGTGGGGATGAAGATGGTTTTGCCAGAGGGGCCTGGGACTGGAGTTTGCTATGGAAACGAATTCCGTTAAGCCACAAGGAAAAGTCCAAACGAAAACATAAAACTGAGCCTTATCGGTAAAGAGAGCTGTTTACATATTGTGAATCATAACGAATAACTGTCTAAACCCTGTCGTTTTTCCCCCCACCCCTCTCTCCCCACGAACCACGGTCG
Source organism: Certhia americana (assembly GCA_018697195.1). Taxonomy (NCBI): domain Eukaryota; kingdom Metazoa; phylum Chordata; class Aves; order Passeriformes; family Certhiidae; genus Certhia; species Certhia americana. The sequence continues at coordinate 30,059,071 of CM031860.1, forward strand.
GCGCACCCACGCGTGCCACGCGGGCCCTTGCCCGTAACCGCGCCTGCCCTGCGCCGCGCCGCCCGCAGAACCACATGCACTGTGCCGCTTATAGATGTCATAGATGGCAACACTTTTAAGATTGTGCCCCAAGGGGGTGGTGACGAAGATGGGTTTGCTAGAGGAGCGTGGGATTGGAGTATGCTATGGAAGAGGGTTCCCTTGACCAAGAGAGAGAAGGAAAGCAGAAAGACAAAAACTGAACCGTATCGGTAATCACTAAATCACTTACCCGTTTCTTTATTTTTTTCCTGAAGTCAATATTGATCCACTAAAACTTGCATGTACTTCTAGCCTGAACACCTTCACGTTTCTAACCACACTAGCTGCTTTGTTTAGTCAGACCTGTTTGCCACAACTATTTGCTCTAAATATCTTTGCTACCTTGTGTTGCCTCTCTATTCCTGCTCTTGTGCGGTTAATAGGGTGCACATTAGAATTTCTGGGTTCTGTTTGGCGAAATAAAATACTGTATAACTTTGTTGCCAGGGAAAACTTTAATTAGCCATGATATTCCTTTAAAGTACTGTTGGAAACAACAGTGCTTGTTTAACCATTTGGCTTGAAAAAACGAGCATGCTGGAAGTATTTCTAATAGATGGTAATGCATAAAATGTGTAGCCTGCTGTTGTGGCCTGATGCATGCATACAGCTGGAGGATTATGCATGTGTATCAAAGAAAATCCCTTTTGTCATATTTCTCCCACTTGCTTCACAATGGATCACATCTGACAAAGAAGCATACTGTTCAAGAATCTTGGCTAGATATTTTCTAAGAATTTTAATATAGTACACATAACATTAAAAAAAAAAAAAAGGGAAGAAAGATAAAAGCAGCACCTTTTATAGTAGGAAAACTCCAGTAATTTTTGCAGAATTTCTGCCTTTTTATTATGCTTTGTAGTGGGGTATGTTTTCTTCCCAGAAAACAAAAACTACTGAGATACCCTAGCTTAGAAACTATGGTTTCTGGATGGCTTTTCAGTACTGGGAGACTGTGGTTCTGCTGGTTTTTTATTACTTTCCCCTTCACACTTAACTAATCGTGTTACTACATTTGAAAGCAATCTTCACATCTTCAGAATCTAATGTCTTCTATTGCTTGTATATATGATTTAAATGATTTAAACATTGTAAGAACTGATACCGGTAATTCCCTATCCCCACCCATAATTGTTCTTTGCTAAAATGGCAACACATGCAAGCAAGTTATGAAGCTTTGATCTGTTTTGTATACAGTTTAAATAATACCAGTTTCTGATGAGGCTGTCCACATTGGAACTTTAATATTCACATAGAGGGGGATAAACTATTTCAAACATTGCTGTAGTGCTCTGTGTCTACCATGCAAACAGGTCTTAAAATCGTTTAAACTGTTCCCAGAAACGCAGAACACATGTTCTCAGAATGTTTTAAAAGATGACTTTATTTTTAATAATACCTTCAGATTTACAATGCTTCCTTTAAAAAGAGACATGCCCTGCATCTGTTTGTGTCCAGGCTGTGTGCATTTTCTTGCAGCAATAAGGCAAGTAAGACCAAGTTGCTGAAACCATAGCCAGGATTGCTTAGCTTAAAAAGAAAACAAAAAGATCCTGAACAGCTTAAAGTGCCAAGGCAACGTTTTTGTAACGTGAGAATTGCCCCAGGACTGAATCTTCTTTCAGTAATAGTGCTTACCTCTTCATATCCTCTGAAGTAAACTACTGAGCTTATGCAGGTTTTACTGTGTTCTTTAACACACTTGGCAGCATCTTGGAGGCCAAGATTTAGCTGCAGTATCTGAGGCTTCTACACTTGCCAAGTCTTTATGGTGCTGGGGAAAACCAAAAGTGCAGGAAAGCCATGGGGCTGTGCTATGCAAAGCACTTCCCCCTGCTGTGTCTTCTGGCTTCTTAACCTTGAACCCCCAGGATGCAAAAGCGGCACTGGAGGACAATATAGTAGGCAGCAAGTAGAAAGGGGCATGTAGCAGTATCTTGGCATGTGACCTAATTTGGACAGCAACTAAACTAATAATTAATTAGGCTTAGAGTCAGCGTGTGCACACACACACACACACACACACACACACACACACACACACACGAGTAAAGCAAAACAAGGAATGAATTCATTGCTTCCCATGGGCAGGCAGGTGTTCACCCATCCCTGGGAGAGCAGAGCCCATCACGTGCAAACAGTGACTTGGGAAGACAAACACCATGACTCCAAACATTCCCCCTTCTTCCTTCGATTTTCATACACTGAGCATGACATCACACGGTCTGGAATATCCCTGTGGTCAGTTTGGGTCACCTGTCCTGGCTGTGTCCCCTCCCAAGCACCCCCAGTCTCCTCCCCACCATGGCAGAATGAGAAGCAGAAAAGGCCTTGGCTCTGTGCAAGCCCTGCTCAGCAATAACAGAAACATCTCCATATTTTCAATCCTGTGTTCAGCACAAATACAAAACACAGCCACTGGGCAGAAAATTAGCCTACCTCAGCCAAAACCAGCACAAGCTGTAGTGCAGACCACAGCCTCTTTTTGACACATTATAACTTGCTAATTGAATAATTGCATATGGGAAGGGATTTAAAAAGTCATTAAAGGAAAAAGGGTTACAAAAAAAAGACTAAACCAAAATGGAAATCTCCTAGTACTTTATCTAGGCCCTCTTTAAAATTTTGCTGAGTATAATGTGAAGTGTCTCCTAATAGGACAAAAAGAGCTAGAAGATTAGAAAGCTGCAAAAACTCTGTTACTTGCTTAATAGACAATGTGTTTCAATGTGGCAGCTCCTCAGAACATAGACTCGTTTGCAGTTCCATATTATCCCAAAAATTAGAAAAACTTTTAAGAGAGAAACATCACACTGATTCTCATTTTGGTTTTTATTTTAATAGAAGGATATGGACTGGCTGAATGGAAAATTCGGACCAAGATTTGCTATCATCAAATTTATTAATTAAATAAATTAATTGTAGAAGAAAACCCACAACATAATAAAAAACTGTGACCTCGCTAAAAGTTATATAGATGTCAGAAACTTGCTGCAAAATTGACAAAGCTTTATGATTTTTCAATGTGTTGCCATTTACCTGATCTTTAGGTGAACTGAATTGCTTTCCTCTCTAAAGCTTTCTCTGACTGCTATTGTATCCGTTTGGCAGAAGGAGTTACACTGTCTTCCTCTTTCAGGTCCCCTGCAATGGCTGGTGGATTGTTTGCCATTGAACGTGATTTCTTCTTTGAACTGGGTCTCTATGATCCAGGCCTTCAAATCTGGGGTGGTGAAAATTTTGAAATTTCTTACAAGGTAACACCAATATTTAAAAACTAATTCAATTAAATAGATTTTTTTTTCCTGTAAATACTTCTGATTGGAGTTTAGACAAACCTACCTCTTCCTCATGAAGCCCAGGTTTTGTTGTGAGATTGGACAGAGATGTGTTTCCTCAGTGTTTCCTTTTGGACTTTGGGACAGAAGTGTTCAGAGAGGTGACTTCATGCTGAAACCCAAATGATATATAATCTACATTTTGTAAACAGTTCAGGATTGCTTCCCTAACTGCCCAAATATCCAGTATGAAACCAGACTGGCAAATTTGATGGGAGGAAATAGAATGTTCTCATAGAGAGTATAGAAAAACGTTTCAAATGAAAGCAATGGTTGAGAACAAGTAGTCCTCATAGTCCTCAGTTTATGCATGTGTGCTTGGAAGGCTCATAAAGGTGCAACAAAAAGTAATCTGCTCCCTCCCTGCCATTTTTGTGAGTGAAAAATTATTTCATATATTTTTCAATATTACAAGAACTTCTTTACAAGAGATGTCTTCATAATTGAAATACTGACTGCATAATTAATTATCACTGAGGAGGATTTTATTTTCATTCCTAGGCATATGCATGCTCTTCAGTTTGCAGGAAACATAAGATGATTGTCATTAGCTCAGCATTTGTAATGACACAAGTGTAGACAGCAGGAATCAGTCCCAATTGACAGACAAAAGTGAAGATGTCTTATATCCTCAGCAGCAATCTGTGAAATAGTAGCTCAGTTTTACAAAGAGTACATTCAGAGCTCCCCTAGCTGCTCTTGCTCATCATGAGTTACAGGAAAGCTCTGAGTGCACTTGCTCAGCTGTAAATCCCTATGGAAAGGGTATTTATTGGGGATGTTATGCACACAGGGTCTTTATCCATATAATTCTCCACCTTGCTTACATCAAAATCATGATTGAAATTACTTGTGGTAGTTCTGTAATTGAAATGCTCGTTCTGTAGAGACCTCCAAACTGGTTTCATGTAGATAACAACCAATCTTCAGAAGAACTAACCATTTATCAGCCTTGCATGCTGGCTCCTAGATTGCAAATAAAATTAATGTCCTTGCATACCTGAGGAAGATTTTTTGATCAAACTTCAGGAAGTTAATATGATGCAATGAAAAAAGTAAGATTTTCTGCCCATCTTTCCTAATACTGGTAAATCGTATTTTTAATCTGGAATTTTGACTAATTTGAAACATTCACAAAGTTAGCTTGAATTAGGATTTGGTGCTACAATTAAATTTCTCCAAACTATGAGCAACTAAATTCTGATTTAAGTATGGGGTTTTTTTTCCCATTAAGGGATTATTCAAAGATATGTGGGAGTGAGGAAATTTCAGAATGATGATACATTTTACCCATTTCTTTTTATTTTCAGCTATTATAGTCAAATAAATATCTGTTTCTACTTGGAGCAGTGGGCTACATAACACATCCTTATTTCTTACTAATTTTTATTAAGAAAAACTTAAATGTGAATGGGCATCTAACCAAAATCCATCTTAGTGAGGGCATGTGAATTACTTTAATAAAATCTAAATAGTATTAATTCTGTCATAATAAAAATTACCCAGTTGCTGATTTTGTGCACTCATTCGTTATTGTTGTTCTGAAATAGTAACGGAATGAGATGCCCAACTTTTTAAAAAGCTTTTTAAAAAACTGTTTTAGTTGAGTAACTTCCTGGCTGAGTTGAAAGTGTACTCAGTATCCCTTTCATTTCAAAGACCTATTTTCTTTATGCTTACATCTGGAGAAAAACAAAATGTAAATATATGACAGTATAGTAATAAATATAACTGACATTTCTTTCATGATTTATTATCTATTTGTCTGTCTTAAATTCTTATGCATGTATATTAAAAATACCTTTGTTTTTACTTGTAGATCTGGCAGTGTGGGGGAAAACTGCTGTTTGTTCCCTGTTCTCGTGTTGGACACATCTATCGCCTCCAGGGCTGGCAAGGAAATCCACCCCCTGTGTATGTTGGGTCTTCTCCTACATTAAAGGTACAGTTTTGAAGCTGCTTTAAAGGTGGTTTTTTCATTTCAGATAAGAACAGTTTTAGATAAATTTCATTAAATTAACAGTAACATTATAGAGAGCACTTCATCCAAAGCTATTTACTATCTAAACCTCAGATGATCATCCCCACAGGAGAGAATCTTTGTGTTAACCCCACTGTTATTAAGAGTAGAGAATCCTGGAACCCATCTTCTTTCTCTAAAGCCTTCTCCCTCTATCTTTGAGGTATAAATGCACTTCCTACTACTTAATGTAAGCACCTCCAGCCTTTGCTGCACTGTCCCCAGGTATGTATGAACAACTCTAGTTGTAACTATAGCACACTCCTGGAGATGAAGATCATGGGCTTGAAATCCCCCTTTATCTTGATAAAGATGAGTATGATCATAGGCCAAACTAGTGAATTCTGGAATCTCTCAGACGTTTGTGTCTGCATTTGTTAGTTAAGAAGCTGTAAATGACACCAGGGAAGATGGCATGGTCTGCCCTACATCATAAGGGTTAGCAACTCCTCAGGTACACTGCAGGTTCCAGAAGTGTTACTCAAGCCCTCAGAGTAACACTAGACATCAATTCCAGAAAAAAAATGAGCCAGCTTTGTATCTGAAGAGAAAATTTGAATCAAGAAAAACTGTTGATATCAGTTTTCATCTACCAGCAGGAAGAGAGACTTTTAGGAGGTTTTTAAACTAAACTCCTCCTTTTAGGAGGTTTAGGTTTCAACTGGGTTTTTCTATTGCCAGTTTAAGCTTTCTCTTGTGCACTGTTCTGGCATTGCTAGAGCTCATCCCCGAAGACCCAGCTCTTTGTAAATTCCAATTCCAGAGCAATCTTGCTAGACAATGAGTACCTGTAGGGTTATAGAGTATGGCTTGAGCCAACTTAACAGTTGTCTTTATTAACAACATAAGCAGTTAACAGTTTGTCTTTGTTAACAACAAAGGCAGTGTCCCAGCCTAGCTGAATGGTAAAAAACTAACCTGGCATCCACACCCCTACACCCCCAACCCTGTATTAGTAGTTAGTAAAAGTCCTGTATTAGTAATTTGAATTGATTAACATTTTGATGAAACAAGGACTAGGACCAGTATAAGGGAGCCCAGGAGGACACATCTTGTGTAGAGACAGAGTAAGGGGCAACAGGATAGCAAATGGTAAGTCTATTGCTCAGTGCAGGCAAGATGCCAGTTTGCCTTGTCTAAAGTGATAAAAATTATTTCAGTCTTCTTAAAAGCTGATCAAAAGTATTTGCTGCATATCTGAACTCCTTACATGAGTCTGCTGGCCAGCTTACTGAATATAAAAAGCGCTGCTGAGTGTTCTTAAATATTAGGTTGCTTCTCTGTACAAGGCAGAATGTGGAAATAGTTTTTTCCCCTCTTCAGGCACCCTCCTGTCCTCACAGTAAATGTCCTTTTTTTATAGCTTTGTTCAATTTATGCTGGACATGGATTAAAGTAAAAGTCACAATAATTTGTGCCTTTAGTCAGATCTTTTAAGACTGTTTTAACACCAGCTCATTAACACTAGAGGAATTGGACAAAGTGAGGTGTGCATCTAGAAAGTGTACAGGTAATATAGAGATAGGAGCCATCAAAGGGAATGAGAAGAAAGATGTGAGGGAAAGGCTTGTTCCCAAGTGAGCTATCCAATTTTCCCCCTTCTCCAAGTAGCTGACCCATTTAAGACTGAATTCTTTTCCCTGTTAGTGGACCAATGCATATCATTCTCTTCATTAAAATATTATCGAAGGTGAATAGAAACTATGAAGTGCAGTTCTGACAGCAGCAAATGAATGCAACATTTTATTGCACCTTTGTGTCTTGACCTTGAAGTCTTTATTTTCAAATAAACAATCCCTAATCTTAGAAAAAGATTTTGCACTCTCATTAAGCAGCCCAGTTTAATTTGCTGGCTTCAGTCCTAAACTTTCACTCGCAAATAATATTCGCGTGTCTTGTATAGTCTACTGATAGTGTCAAATTGTTAGTGCTGTATAACTATACTATGCTGTCACTTTTTAAGAGGATAAATCCTTAAATTTCTCTTGTTAATGAGTTGCTTCTGGCCTGTTTGTGTGTGCTTTGAGGTCACAGCAGTGTCTCTGTTCTTCACAGAACTACGTCAGAGTTGTAGAAGTGTGGTGGGATGAGTACAAAGATTACTTCTATGCCAGCCGGCCGGAGACAAAAGCACTACCCTATGGAGATATATCTGAGCTGAAAAAATTCCGAGAAGATCACAACTGCAAAAGTTTTAAGTGGTTCATGGAAGAAATAGCATATGATATAACTTCGTATTATCCCTTACCACCCAAAAACGTGGACTGGGGAGAGGTGGGTACAGCACATGATGCCTGTGTATTTTTGGAGCTTTTTTTTAAAAACTATGATTTCAAAAAGAAGCAATTGTTACTTGACATGCGAACAGGCTATTTGATTGCTTCTATACTAAGCTATATGATACTAACCAGAGAGCTATAAAGATGTAACACAGGAAAAAAAATATATCTACCTTTGCAGGTGTGATTTTCTTAATTAGTTCCACAACTCCCTGAAAGATAATTTATATCTAGCCCTGTCCAAAGCACTTTTTTCCATAACTGAAATTTAAGTTTTCTCAAAAGAAAAAAACGTGAGTCCTGCATGTAGGAGTATTGGTGAAGATTAGTAGGTAAAAATATCTTTTGTGTGAAGGCCTAGAGCAGAGATCATGAAATCCAGGTGGAGTTCTGCCTATGTTTGCTAGACTGGGATGTATTCATACATTTACAGCCTCAGCAAGTCCCTTACTCGTATGTAATAATCTGATATGATTCTGTAACCATTGTTTCCAGCATTAATATTTACAATTATGACTTCACTAAATTAAGAATGTGGTTACAAATACAGCACTTTCAAGTGGTTGGCAGAGAGAGTTGGCATCTCACAGGTGAGTGCAGGACTCCTCACTGAACTATGCCTGTCTCATTCTGGCATTTAGCCCACACATTGGAGAGCACTTACTGCAGCTCTCTTGCCTGCTGTCAGATTTATTTTTCCCCTTCTGCAATTGATTACATCTTTGCCCGGTCTCTCCTATCTATTTCATTTTTGCAGATTATTGAGGAAAAATCAGAAAATCTTCTTGCTAACTGAGAAGAACTCCTGTGTCCCGCAACCTTCTTTCCCAAAATATGATGAATATGATAATGGTTTTATAACTTCAAAAGTACATTAGAAAATACAGATCTGTGCTGACTCCTGTCACCAAGCATCACCTCTAATTTTTTAATGTTAGAATTAGTGTTACAGAGCATGTGCATGCTGAAAGAGGGTACGAATAATCTTTTATCTGAGGGACCAGATGAACAATGCCACCTTGATTTCTTACCTAAAAGTTAGCACAAAGCATCAGCTACTATGTGAGCCTTAGACCTCCTCTGGAATCTACTTAAAGCATTTGGAAGGTACACTAAATATTACTGTTCACCAAGGTGAAAGCATCTGAAGAGCATAAAATAATACTGACAACCTTGCAGGAAATCATCCCCAATAAAAGAGGGTCTGGTGGAGTAGCAGGAAAATTCTAAGTTCAGAGACTTCTCTGAAGTTTTCTTCAACTCTTTTTCACAGGCTGCTAGTTATCCTACATCTGAAAAATCTCGGCACCCCCCTCCCCCTATTTGTAACTCCACACTGATTGCATTTCCAAACTCTAGGGTATGAAAGCATGGGGTTCATCTTCCCTGGAAGAGTCTAAGCTTAGTCCTTCAGACTTTTTATGCCATTACAAAGAGGAAAGAGGCTCTGGCAAAGAAAATAGGTCTGGAAAAAATGTTATTTGTGTCATAAAGTCTTTGTAAGGCTGCTTGTTGGCCCTTCTGAGAAAGGGAGTGAGATAATCAGCAGTTGAGACGTGCTTTATGACAGGACTCCTGTTCTTTATCCCTGTGCCTGCCCCTCATCAATTTTATTTCTTTTTTTTTTCTTTTTTTCTGTGTAATTGCTGCTGCAGAAGGTCCATCTGAGCAGCTGGGTCAGTGGGCTGTGCCTGGTTGTGGATAATTGCTGCTGTGCATAACTTCTCAGCATCCTGTTTCTCTTTGTCCACAAGATGAGAGCAATTTACCTGAGCTTATTTATGAAAACCTGGGAGATGGAACATGCTCTGATAGGAGATTGAATAAATTAAAATTCCTGAAGGTCCTATATTTTAGTGTTACTAATTTGGAATTGAGCTTTGCAGTTCTGGCTTTATCAGCATACTCTGACTCATGGAAGAGCCTGTAAATTAGCATGGGCAGGTTGAAGCTCTATCTCCCAGAACAGTTAACATCAGTATTTAAATTTCATACACAGGTTTGTGTAATCTCTCTGTCAGATACCTGTTTCTGGTTTCAGAGATAAGTGAGAATTTTCTGAACTCCTTAGCACTTGTTTTTCCCTTGAGACTAACTTTGAGTGCAAAACCTCTTTTCCAGATTAGAGGCTTTGAAACCTCTTACTGCATTGACAGCATGGGGCACACCAACGGTGGCTTTGTTGAGCTTGGACCGTGCCACAGAATGGGAGGAAATCAGGTAAGGAGCTTGGAGACAAGTTTGAAGGAGAATTGCTTGCTGTGGATTTATAACAGGCAGGTTTTCTGTTAAACCTGTACATGATAGGTGCCAGCTACAAAGGTGGGAATTAGGTTTTTTCAGTATGCTTTTTCATAAGCATACTGACATAGCTAAAATACAGAAGTCGGAAAATACCATTTCAAACATAAGTGGTATCAAATTGAAGGCAAATTCATAATTCATTCTTCAGAGAAACAGGTACATGAAGAAGTAACAGTATCACTGTTTCAGCTCTTAGCATTGCTCCTAATTCACCATTTACCTTTATTTAATAATTAATCCTTCAGGAAAAAAACCCTGACTCACTGTGGCTCAATTATCTAACAGAGTTGTTGTGGTCTAAGTATAAAACACTTTTGTGCAGTAACTCATCTTCCACCACACGGGAGAAGAAAATGAACAGAAATTTGTCTCTGCTTCATTTACAAATTAATTGACAGAATATAATTACTATTAGATGGTTGCAATCCAAGCTTTTATTGTGTCTGACCTATATCTTCACAAACCTACCCTCACTACTACACAAGCAGGCTGTTCTGTCTTTATATCTTTTTTTCTGGTTGGAAAATTTTTCAGAATTTAAAGTCCTTATTTAAGCCCATGTAAACTTAAACCAGTTTTGTCATGGCAATCATAAAATTTCATTTTGGATGATGTTTTTAGAAATCCTATATGGATTAGCTTTTAGTATCCCCTGGAAATGTCTCTTTTATTCTGTTTAATGAAAAGGTTCCCTAAACTACTTTTTCTGCATATGCTACCCAAAAAACCTGTAGCAATTATTCTGTAAGAAATAGCTAGGTTAATCTTTTTGTATCTGGATGAAATAGATTGATTTCCTCCATGGGTAAAATGCCAAAGTTTTAGTGTCTTCGCATAAAATTGCTATCCAGGATCAAGGGCTTGCTACTAGGCTTTTATAAAGATAATGGGTTGTTTGTCCATCAAATCATGCAAAGGTTTGTAATCAAACACTTTCAGAAGTCTCCTGAATAGGAATCCTTTTACTATTTTTGTCTGTCTGGTTAAGTTTCTTGGATTTTTAAGTCCTACAGGAAAGTTACCATGAAATTTAGTATTGTGATAGTAAAAGTGTGTTAAGCAAAATAAAGAACACTCCTGAAAAACAGATGTAATAAAACCAGAAAATGTTTTGAATGTTGCAATTTAATTGTACTTTCAGTGTTTCTAAAATGCTCATTGAGTCAACTGTTATAAAAATGATTTTTTCTTTTCTGTTAGCTCTTCCGTATCAATGAAGCCAATCAACTCATGCAGTATGATCAGTGCTTAACTAAAGGACCAGATGGATCCAAAATTATGATTACACACTGTAATCAGAATGAATTCAAGGAGTGGCAATTCTTCAAGGTATGCAAGAGATATATGGAGGACAATAAATTTTTAGATTTCATACTGTGTTTTTTGTACCTTTAAAATTTTGTTTTATGTATATCTGAAATTGAAGATCTATGACAAGGTTAACTGAATCAAGTAAATTATTAATGGCCCATTCTCAGAAATACATACTTGCTAGAAAAGCTTCCCGTAGTGAAAGATCCTTTTATTCAGTGATTCTAATTGCTGTTTTCTGTAGCAAAATCTTTAAGGAAAACTGCATGAGGCTACATTTATTGCCACAGAGATATTAGGAGTAGCAGGTGTCTCAGAGGAAGCAAAGAGCATGTCCACTAGTAGTGACAGACTTTATAAAAGCTTTTAGTGACACCACCCTGCCTGTATGCTCTATATCAAGAAAGTCTCTTTATCTCATATATTCTGTGAGACAATGTCTTAAATGCTGGAGTGCATTTAGAAGCTAGGGTCAGTATTAGATCTCATTTTGGGCAGTCTAAATTGAAGTATTTCTCTGTTTAAAGACTGAAGATATTTTTAAGCCTAACATAGAAGCAGGTGAACATAAGATTACTCTGCCTTTTTGTGTTGTCTTTGTCTTCTTCAGTATTTCACTTTCTGTTCATTAGCCATTCTCTAGTAACAATAACATGCTCTGTTCTTAATCCTGGGTGTGGTGCTGTTATAATGCTATTGCAACATCTATTTGTAAATTTTTAATAAGAAATTGGAATGTTGGCTGATATACATGTGAGGGCTGCTACAGTCTATTTATTCATTACATCTGTAAGTCCTCTCTTCATATAAGTTTTGTTACTGTTACTTTAAAAAATGTCCAAGTTTCTATTTCTGTTTGTCTCTTAAAAACGTGAGACTGAATTGTCTAGGGGTGATGTTATCCTTGGATATGGCCACATATAACTTGGTTCTACATCTAAGAAACTATTCCATGTCAATTTTTCTTCAGCTTATATAGCTAGCATATTGCACATTTATTAATTCATTAGCAGGTTATCTGGATTCTTTTTCTGAAAGATGCACGGCACAGTTGAATGCAGTGAAATCTATTTGTTATCCATAGGCCACTCCACATTTTCTGCTGTTTGCATAGAGCTAGGAAATATCAGGTACCATAATGCCATTTTCATCCAGCTCAGCTTCCTTGTGCTGGGTAGGCAGACAAATTTCTTTGAACTGAAATGTAAAAATCAATAAGCAGTGTCAAGTAAGTGTCAACTTCAGCTATAATATTTCAGCAGTTTTTAACTCTCCAGCCATTCTAGCATGTCCCAGCATGTTACTTGGCTTCTCTCTGAGAATTTCATTTATGCAAGATCCATTTCCTCTACACTAGCACCAGTTTTGTAATTGTTTGCTTATTACCACAAGTTATAAGGAAGCCAGTAAGCACAGTCTGGGGCTATAGAACAAAACACTGACTGACTTCTACAAGGAAAAAAAAGGGAGGGTGAGAATGAAAGGACCGCCAAGGGTGTGTAACCAAATACTAAGAACTGTACACACTGCTGTGCAGTACAGAGGGTGTAACTGTTTCTTCTTATGGCAAAGATGTAAGGAATGAGACACTTAGGGACTGCTGAAACATGCTGTGGCCTTGTGTAAATTAAGGCTGCAAGGAGGTTCTAGCTGGTTGGTCAGTTGGCTGTCTCTTAAACAAATAGTGTGCCAGTTTGGTGAGTGTAATGTGCTTCTTGAGCACTGAGCAGTAGCAGGGCTTCAGAGCCTATAAACAAAGATTGAGAACAGGGCTGGTGGTGGTCTGCCTGTTGCTTGTGTTTAGACTTCCATTTTTCTCTCCAGCAAGAGGACCTCCATATCTGGCTACACAGCTGGAGCCAAGTATTGATCTGAGCCAACATTTGGCTGTGCACATGTGTGGGGGGTGATGGAGAGGGTCCCCATGCCGAGGGTATCTGTGTGCACAGGGCAGGGCTGCAGAGCCACAGTGCCATGGGCTTGCTTCTGCTCCCTGCCCTCCACACTGTCTGCAGTCAGCCAGCAAGGCAGGACTGCCTCTGGCACACAGGAGAGGAGCTGCAGACCAAACACAGGAGCTGGAGCATGGGAGCATGGTGGGTGTGAAAGGATACAGCTGTGCAAAAGTCAGCATGAATGTGCCTGGCACAGTGGGTTTGCACTTCCTTGGGCAGCCTCCTGTTGCTCCAGAAGCCAGACTTAACTCTCATACCCTTTACTCCCCCTTCTGCCAGCCAAACAGGGAGCCAAATTAGTACTTGTTTTACCCTTGTGTGGTTAATGTTGGTGTTGTGCAGTTGCTTTCTGTGAGGGCTTACTGGAGGAGGACCTGCCCAGTGAAGTCCTCTTAGAGCTGTCCTCAAGAGTTAATGTTTTAGTTTGGTTACAGGATGGATGAAAAGGCTTAGAAGCATTTTCTCATTATGTTAGCAGTTTGTTGCCTTAGAGAAATGTCCAGGTGAACCTACAGGAACCAAAGATTTAACATGAAGGCTGCAAAGTGCTAGATTTAATAAATAGTAAAATGAGTATAGAATTGATCTGTTTTGGGATGCTGAAACCTGGTTTTGTAAATAACTATATTGCAGATGTAAAGAAAATGTTTTTAAAAAACCCAAACAAACAAAAATAAACCAAACAATAAAACCCAACACATTTTCCTGGTGGTTTTGTCTTTCAGAATCTGCACAGATTTACTCACATTCCATCAGGGAAGTGTTTGGATCGCTCCGAAGTCCTCCATCAAGTTTTCATTTCAGAGTGTGACTCCAGTAAAGCAACACAAAAATGGGAAATGAACAACATCCTTAGTGTGTAGACAGACAAAACCTACCTATTGACGCATTCATTTGTACAGGACTGAAAATAGCCTGAAAACTGCTGCAGTTATTAACTTTGTACAGCTGTGAGCCTCCTGGCTTGGATGAAGGACATAGAGGAACTGTGATTATTACAATAACATTATCATCCGCAGTTAATGTTTACAAAACTGCTTTACCTTAAACTCTGTAGATGTTTACATCTTTTTGTTTCAAGATGTTGGTAAATTAATGTGCTGTTAGCTATGATTCATAGGAACATAGTTAAAAGCGTTGTTGTCTTCTTTGGGATTACACTCAGGGGTCCGAAGGCAGTTTTTTTACACACACTTGAAAAGGTTGGAGTTATCAGATTTTCATAGAACTTGGTGATTATCAACCTGTTGTATATTTTTATTTAATTTTACATCTTACTAAGCACTGCCACAGGTTATTAGCCAGGGTGGCCTTCTCTCACAGTCATGCTGCTTTTTTGGAAGATGAATTTCAACATATTTAGTGCCTCTTTCATTTCTCTCTTTCACAAGGAAAGCATTTGTTGGAAATTTACAGTGGGTTGTTCTGAGCTGTCACCAGGAGTAGGGACCAACTGTACCACCCTGTGTAATTACTGTGCTAATGAAGACAAATTTCTATTGCCAGTTTGGCTGCTCTGCTTCGACTGAATGCTTGGTACGGTGGAAGGAAGGCTGTTGAGTTTAGTGCTAATGTGGTACAATTTGATGGAGGTAAGCACCCTCACAAATCCAGTTAAGAATTTATAGGCACTAATTTGCTTGTTTAAACCATGCCTTACATGAAAATAGTTAAAATAAACAACAAAAAACAAGCTGCACAATTATGTAAAACTTGTAGAGAATTGAATATTTCATTTATACTGCTATTTTGAATGGGAATCACTTAGAGGTGGACTAAAACTTTTAATTATGAAAAAACATCCAGCTACTTAACACATTTACATAATTTGTCCCAAGGACATCTGTCAGCCAGTTTGGATGCCAGATTTAGATTCAAAAAGAGAAATGGAAATCCTGAAATCTCACTTGTTCGTACTAATTTTCTTGTTATTTCTGTCATTCACAATTTCTCCAGAGGGATTTCAAAAACAAAAAACCCAACTTCTTGGTGCTACAGTGTACAGAGTAGAATGTGAAGAAGTTGTTTCTAAAAATGTTCTGGAAAGGAGTTGATGTAAACTCCCTTAGGAGTATAAATACTTACTCTGAACGAACAGAGAGGTGGAGGGGAAATGACTTATCCTCACTTCCTTTGTCCAGATTTTGTGACTTAAATGTTGACATCAGTGTACCAATTCCATAACTGTTATCCCTATAACACGTCACACAATTAAATATGACTAAATACTTCCCTGAAGTCTAGAATAGCATTGCATGCAGCTTCCATTGGTGTTAACAAGGGTTATGTATCATATTTGGTGACAGAGTTGGATCTTTATAGGGCTGTCTGCACTGATCTATTAGTTTGGGATCTTTCCTAGTTTCTTTAAACTTCTCATCTATCCTTTCAGAGCTATGAAAAATAAAGGAGGGAGAAACTGGAAAAAAACAAAAAAAGACAAAAAAGAAAAGAAGGTTTTGTGCCGGTACTTGTTCCTTGTGTGTGTGAAAACTGACTCCATTTGTGTGTCGGGTAGATTAATTTAATCATACAACTATGCATAAGAGAAAGAATGGTGGCACAGGAATTGTGCGGGTGTGCATTTTAAATGGGTATTATGTGCAATTCATTGAAAGTTGATGCTGTATGTGAATATGAATCTGTATGTGAGACTGAAACCTTACAAAACATGAGATCATAAGAAGCTGTTGCTGTAATGACTTTTTCCTACTATAGCCGGCTTGGAAAAAAATAATTCCCATATTCTTGCTTTGTAAGTTGATGATAATATCACTATGCATTTCTACATATTTTATAAATTTGATTTATGCAGATTTTGATACACTGTATGTTTCTGTAGAAATTGTATAAATCTTTAAAAAATTTATTAGGGATAAATCTGGGAAACCTATGTATATCTTACTCATGGGTTGCTTGTTTTTTAGGTGAAGTAAATAAAATATTTGAATTTTTTGTTTTACTATACTTTTACAGAGTAAAAATGGATTATTATCTTTATAGAAACCCCCATACCTCAAAATCTAGAAAACATAAATGCTACAAACTTACATATATTAAATGTGGTTTATTTTAAGTCTTATCTAGGTGCCTTTTGTTGCATCTGCAAGGTGGCGACTCAGGTTGTTTCCCAGTGAAATGAAAACTTAAATTCCCACTGAGAACTGCCACATGGGCATATTTGGATTTTTATATCACCTGCCCTTTTATATTAAGTAATATATTTATATTACTGCCTATTATAATAAGATATAATTAAGTAGATTTAATATGTTCATAGAAAATGAACTTGAGAGTAGAACCAAAGGTCAGGTCTTGTGTCTCATCTTAGTTCATTTATGTTTCCACCAAGAAACATGTTTCAAACTTTATATTTGCCCAAGAAGGTTCCTTAGCAAAGGAGGATGTAATTATATCAGGGCATGAAAGACTCAAGTTCTAGGAGCGAACCTAAGTGCTGAAATCTACAGGGCTTTTTTTACAAATGGGATTCTTGCTTCCCAGCCATATCTGTTCAGTGCACTTCTGAGTATTCAGATTTCAAAAGGCTCTTTTGAGAAAACCCTGGAGATGTAGCACAGACTATTCACGTAGGCAATACCCTTTTATGTATGGAAACGGACCGATAGGAAGGAGGGGTCATCTCTCTCTATTACCAAAGATCCCGGCACCAGGAGACTCAGGACAATACCAAAGATGTTGTCCCCACTGATGGCATCCTAGAATCAGTGCATTCTCTTTCCCTAATGCCAGTCCTTTACTACTGTCTGCTTCTTCCATGCCATTTGCCTCCAAACTGCTGTCTCTAAAGTCAAAATTTATCAACTTACTGCTCTAACACTACATAAAAAAATTTGAGATCTATTACGCCATGCCAGTGATGTTAAAATTTCATGCTTAACTCTTGATCTGTGAGCCTTCTTGCAAGAAAGAGTAAAACATATCACTGCCTGTAAAACCACAAAAGGTGCCTTGGTAGATTTTGCTGCATATAAAGCACAGTTTTCCTTTTACTTTAAGAAACACCAAATTGTGCAAGAATCTATGGAGGCAGAGTAATAAGGGGAGTTTAAGAACATGAAGAAGAAATTATCTACACTATTGAACACAAACTTTGTTTCTATAAAGGTATTTATTGTTTGTTCCCTGCTGGAGAGCTTAGATCCATCAATTATAGTAGGTGTAAAGAAATAACTCAAGGGAACACAAATTGGCAATCTTTCTGTTTCTGGTTGTTCTCATTGCTATGAAAGGCATGAGAATACTAGGTCTTGCTGTGTTCTGAAATCTTATCCTGCTTACTTTTATGAGAACAATCTGAGAAGTGTCAGTGGTTATCTTCCAGGCTAATAGGTACTTTCAGGGAACATCAGAAGTGGTTGCCAGCATTTGCTCTTTTGGCTGTTGACTTTACTTAACCTGCAAGCCTACTCTGAACTCCTGCAGTGTTAGAATAGTAAATTGTGTAGCTTGGCTGGCACCATATATAAAAGGACCTTCTGCATAGAATGAATCTAGTTAGAAAAAGTGATAGGCTGTTAAAAAAATGTAGGTGATTTTGGTTCCCTTGGGTTTTGAATAAAACCCAAAACATGAACTGTAAGTGACCCCTGAACTCTGAGACCAGTTTGGCCCTCCTGTCACTGTGACCTCACTCACTGCTGCCTCAGGTGTGTGCACTGGTGTGAGCTGTCTCCCTCATCGTGCCCTCAGCTGTGGGAACTGCTCTGGAGCCCAGAAAAGCAGGAAGAAGTGTTCGTGTGGATTTTACATCCTAGTAACCCTCGGAATGGTTAGTAACCTTTGTTTTGTAAAATCTTAAAAATCTAATCTGTTCTTTATGTGGAGGAACTAATGAAGTGTGCTCTATGACCTCGTAACATGGGGCCTGGTAATATTAAAGCTAAGGTGTCTGCACAACCCTTGGGATTTTTACCTTGCTGCGCTGCTCTGTGACTTTCCTGAACAACAGTGTGGATGGAGACTCCAGAAGAGTAGTGGTCTGTGGTGGCTGATGGGTCTGAACTGACTGATGTTCCTTCAGTCAACAGGTCAATGAAGATGACAAGCACCAAAGTCTGTCAGGAGGCGTTAGAGCTGCTGAAACACCAAGATGAAAAGGTTTGTTTGCATGTTAGAGCCTTACTTTTTCTTACTAATATGCTTCACAGAAAAGAAACACAATTGTTTTAGGGACAAGAACAGTGTCCTCTCTGGAGTGCAGCTAAAGCAGGGCTGAGGGCTGGGTGCGTCCAGCAGCTCTTGTGAATGCTTTCACAGTGTGAAAGCAGATCTGCCTCCAGTGATCTAACATTCAAACAACTCCATGATGTTTCTTGTGCAAGAATAATGTCTCCTGCACAAGCAGCATAGCTCTAATTCCTAATAAACAAACTAATACCTGAGATGAGCATTATGTCAATAGCAGCCTTCTGGCTGAATGTCCCTGGAAAAGGGAAAATGAAAGGAGAGATGATATTTTACTTCCCTGGAAAGGCTGGTGGTGGCAGTGTGTGTCAACTAAGAAGGCAACATACCCAGACTGCTGTTAAACTACAGCCTTCAGATGAAGCACAGATTGGAATGGGCTTTCAGAACCACGTGAAGGCACTAAGGTGGAAACAGGAATCAAAATACAGTCTTTCCCCTTGAAAGTTGTGGGAGGATATCCCCAGGAAAATAATGTAGTCAGTCTCTTTCTAGAAACCCTGACATTAGACAGCAGTAAGCCTTTGAGTACAATGCCTTTCAAATCGTGTGTGTGGGGAGGTGCATGTTCCCAGAGTTAGACCTGACATGGGAAACAGCAGTAGCACTTTTGGGAAACAGCTGGGCCAGAGCCATGGAGACTGGTGCTGGCATTTCTGAAGGCTGGTGGTAAAAATACCCCACTGCAAGCTGATGAAAATACCCCTCCGCACAGCCAGGGACTTTGTCCCGCTGTGTCATTCTGCACAGGAGACCCCGAGCCCTGCCTGGCAATGCAAGCTTTGCCAGCCTGAGCCCATGGGATGGCTGCAGCACCTTGCCAAGAGCCCTCAAGGCCATCACAATTGCCCAACAGACAAATGCAGTTTTTGTGGGTTTTTTTCTGATACAGCAGAAACTGTGGAAGAAAGTAGAACTGGATGAAAGTAGAAGCCTTCTGGAAGAGTCTTGTGAGTTCATAAGAATCGGAGAGTTCAGCCCAGCTCTGGAAGGGCTTCTAGTCATGCTGCTCTTTCAGTTGCACTGAGGAATGCACTGAAGTCCTACCTGTCCTGAAGATGCCAAGTAGCCTCTAGAGATACAGCTAATCAACCTGGCAATGGAAAGGAAAGCTGTCTGTCCTGCCATCTGGGAGAGAAGGTAAGATGGTGTGGGGTGTTGCTGAGGAAAACATTTCTGTAACCCTGTAGCAGAGTGGGGAATGGCTACTATTGATACTAAAGCTATTGAGGAAAAAGAAATATCGAATGGGCCATTTCCAGTTGGAGATAAGAAACACTCCTGGGGGTTTTTTTCCTGTAATATTATCCCATTATATTCCAAGTTGTTATGAGAAAAAAGGTGTCCATGTTCCAGAATTATCATTGGCAGGCTGAAAAATATTTTTAATTAGGATAAGAACTGAATGTAATATGAAAGCATTAAGCACATGCAAGATCAGATCAAAAGTCCAGGTAGCACAGCAGGCTATCTCACTCAGAGGTCAGAAGGATCAGTGTGGTCAAAGACTGCAGGGCAGAGTGAAAGGATGCTGCAAGGATACTTGTCTAACCTTGTCTCTGCTTCTGGCATTATATAACTCGAGCACTTTCTATGGCATTTCTATTCAATAGTATTGAATTTCTCCAGCTGCTGCTTCAATCTAGACAGACATTAGTCACGTGTCATCTTAAAAAGTTTTAAGGTTTCTGAAGAGGCGTGCTGGGCTCTGCAGTGCACTCCTCCACTGTGACAAATCAGTGAGATATAGGTGAACTATGAAGGCTTGTTAAAGGTCTTAAATCCTGAGGGAGTAGCCAGTGCTAGGTCTGTGCAGAGTTCAGCCAGCCAGGAGCTGGTTTCAAGGTAGCAGCACTGACAGTAACATCACCAACCACTCGTTTTTCAAAGAGCCTTTCAGAATATTGTGGTCCTGTCCATACAAACATCGTCCCTCCAGCCCTGCCGAAGAGACAATTTATGGGTACAAACTTAACCTTTACATGTTGTGCCAGGAAATACCGACAATAGCCGTACAACTTCCACATGGAACACTGGATCTGCTAGCTATAAAGATTTCTCTAGTGGTTGACTTCATAGTCAGTCCTGGAACATGAGAAGCCTCTCCCAACGCTGAGGCTAAGGGAGATAGTTGACTTCAGGATGTCAGGATACTTAGAGCCATGTTCAGTTTCACTGTCTAATTGGTGCTAGCCTGTGACAATTAAGTAATTTGAGGCATTTGTGTAGGGAGTCATCTTGTTTATCAGAAGAACTGAATCTTCTGTTATTCCACAGTTAGGAGGCTTAATGCATCCCTGAATGGTTGTGTGCATTGGAGAACACAGCAGTGAGCTCAACATCTGGGCTCTGTTATGGGATTCTTGACACTGAATTCAAATAGGATCACAGAAAAGCAGATGGGTTGTGATGCAGCTCATACAAGAGGCCAAGCAATTTTTGGAAATGCAGAGTTTCTTGGCCAAACATTTAGGTATTTCAGGATGTATAAAGAAATAGAAGCCAAAATGAGAAAACAAACAGAAAAAAAATGTATGCTAAGGCAAGTGAAGTGGGATTAGCAACATTCACCACCACAGCAAATAATCCATCACGGAACAGTATGTACTAGATTATGTACTAATGTCATTGACCAGATGCCTATGATACACTTATGAAAACGTTCAGTACATCATTGGCTAATCAAAGGTAAAACTCCTATTCCATTTTTCTGATTTTCTCTTCACAATCATTTGCAACTTCATTAGTTGTTCTAGGAGTTTTAAAGCCTATCTATACTGAAGTTAGTTCCCAGGTCTGTAGCTGTTCTAATCAAGACACACACACACACAGATACACACACACAAATGTATATTTACAATTTTCCAGACCATAAATTTAGCCTTGGAAAAATAAGACCAGCTTTGTAAATACGCTTTGTTCTTTGATTACCTAAGAAAAAGGAAAACCTTATATTCCTCTAGGAGAATGATAAGGCAATACTGAATGTGTTTTGTTTGTAACTCTTTTACCTGATACTGCCCAACATGCTATTTGCTTTCCTAGCAAACGTTTGTTGTGTAGTCACAGAATTATCTGTTACAGCTCCAGCAACTCCTCCAGACTAATGTAATATTACCCCATATTACCCGTAACTTGAATGTTAGGCCTGCTTTTTCCCCTTCACATGTGATAGGGAAGCACATACTAACACGTAATACAATTTGTACTAACACCATATTTCACCTGCTGGTTTTACTTCAGGTTTGTCACTTCAGACTGCAGGCTGGCTTTGCACATCTTCACTGTTAGCTCATGTTCACGCAAGATCTCCCATGGTGACTTACTTCTTTTATGAGAAGTAGACCAGAAAAGCTCAAGTAGACCAAAACTACCTTATCTCCATTACCTTAAGGTTCCCAGGTTTCTTTGAAGAACATTTATAACTCTATGGAACAGGATTTCCTCTTGTGAAATCACAAGTTCTATTTAGCCATTTGTCCAGCAAATCTCAGCTGTCTTGTGGCTCCTACCAACTTGTCATGTGGACATTATTGGTCTGAAGCTCACTGCATCTCCACAGAATGTTTTCTAAAAATTAGTGTCGTATTTGTGACCTTCCATTCATCTAGCACTTAAGACAGCTTTAAGTGAAAAAAATATAAAGTACAGTTCAAAGTTCAGCCATTTCATCACTTGAATTTCCTTAGAACTCTTGGATGAATACCATCTGTCCTGTCATTTTGTTTCAAGTTCTTTTACGCTTGGATTTGAGACAGATGCTTCACCATGCCTCTTCCATTAAAAAATTTTGTCATGAAAACTGCCTGGAACTCCTACAAGGTTAAAAAAATTTTCTTCTAGGCATTGCTACTGTATCTTGAGCACCCATTGTCCCTAGGACAGTTTGGCAGCCGTCTTGGTTCTGTGGATGCACAGGCTTTGGATGAGTAAATTTGCTTCCTAATAGCTGGTACAGTGCTGGGTATTGGACTTAAGGGGAGGATAGTGTAGATAGCACAGTGATGATTTAGTTGTCACTGAGCAGTGTTTACACTTAGTCAAGGACGTTTCAGCTTCTCATGCTGCCCTTAGAGCAAGGAGGCTGGGGGTGCACAAGAAACTGGAAAGGGACACAGCTGGGACAGTGACCTTCACCACTGACCAAAGGGATATTCAATACCACAAGAGTCAGCATATAAATAGGGTGAAAGGTGGCTGAAGGACACTCTTTGGAAACTGGCTGGGCATGATTTGGTTGTTTTTCATTTGCATCACTTTATTTATTTATTTTTCTGTTATTTTCCTTTTTAGTATAATTTATTAATTTATTATTGTTTTATTTCAATTATGAAGCTGCTTCTATCTCAAGGCATGAGTTTGCTTACTTTTATCAATTTTCTCCCCCATCCTACCATTTGGGGGAGCGAGTAGCTGCATGGGGCTTGGCTGCTGGTTGGAGTTCAGCCACAATAGATGTGTTGGAAAGTTATTAGTCCGTTTTCTCTTTTGCTTTGCCACGTTGCTGTGTCTGGCCTGTTGATGTGTGGGGGTTTTTTTTTGGCTTACTGGTTTAGAAATAACTTGAACTTTCTAAAAACTGCTTTCCTACATTTGTTATTCATTCATTCTTCCTCTTTATGCACCTCAGACTTATTTTTGGTGATCTTTTAGTCTGCTTTACTTTGTGGGATGTCTTAATGCTGGGTGTCTAGTACAACGTGAGCATTCTCCACAGTGCCTGCAACCATTTGGGGCATCCCTTTTAGTTTTGGTTTTAGACTTCCCAGTTCACCTCCAGTGAGTTATTTCATAAGTTTGTCCATATTGAACACTGATGTGAAAAACTAATTTAGCTTTTCTTCTACAGCCTTATCTTCACTGAACATTCCCCTTACACTTTGATTACTTATTAGTCCTTTCCACCAAGTGCTCACAGATGGGCATTACATGAACTCCCTGACCTGACACATCATACTTTTTAAAGCTTAATTTAAAAACAGTAATTTTTATGTATTCTTATCCATTTGCCTTTGTATTGAACATCTTTCTTACCAAAACAACAAAATATGTTTGTGTGTTTTTTATGTTAATAATCTTTAGTCATGACATCAGTATCAGTTGACAGATCAGCCTGTCACAGAGCTTTTGGTGTGCAACTTGTAAGGACGCCTGAAGGGTTACGTATTGTTTCAATTTAAAAAAAAAAACCAAACATTTCAAGTAATCAGTCATTGTACTCTGACTTTACTCCTCCACTGCAGAAAAATTTAAATAATCTTATCAGAAAGATTTCATGAAGCATCAGTGTTCTGCCCAGGGGGAGAATGTGAGAAGTGAGAGGACGTGATGGTGCGTTTCTATAGGGAAATCTGAAAAGGATGTGGTAGCAAGATCTTGGATACTCACTATAACAAGGAATTGCCTCTAGATGGAAGAATTTTTGAGTTAAGGGTATAGGTGCTGTAGGACTGCAAATTCAACAGCAAAAAACGTTCTTGAGCATTGGAGGTGCTGTGCACAGCACCAATGCCTCTCACTTCTAGTTTATGCCTGTGGCTTCACGAAATCTGAGCCTGAAAATTGGAGCCATTGATCTCACCTGTGCCAAGTTATCTCTGGCATGTCCAACATGTAAAACAGCAGCTAATCCTTCTGATGCTACTTAAGTATCTCAGGGGCAGGGTGGGGAGGAAGAAGCAACTCTGTGTTTCTAAGGCTCTCAAAGATTAACACCTACTCCAGTATAAAAATGTTTGAATTGCCTTTACAGTTACTTAATTTCCACGCTTACAAGGATATACAAAGTGTTTTTCTCAAGTCTCTTGTTTCAGAAAGTGCTGTTATCTTTGACCTATCCAGTGACATTTACCATAGTAAAGTCTTGGAAACACTTTTCATCTTACACATAGTACATCGATGGGACAAACTTACTTCATAAGCTAAGGGACAATAGGGAGGCATTTTAAACAAAATCTTGGAAGCCTGCCCTTTATATTACTTAATTTTTTAGACATTACACAGTTCAGGGCTGGGCTTCCAAGGGCTAATAAAAGTTATTTCCTGGTATTTAGTTCAACAAATTAAACTTAAGCTATTTAGTTTAGCTGTAGGATCTGAAATTCCCCAGTTGAAAATAGTATTAGGTATCTAGATTTAAACCTTTTTATATACAAAAGTGAAAGCCAAGAAATTGTACAACTGGTGACACTGTAACAACCACGAACAGGAATGTATCAGAAGCACTTGTTCTTTACAAATGCCTTCTCTTTCTGCAGAAATCTACTGGCGTGTGTGGAGATAACATTCCAACATTTTTCATGCTGTTCTGCAAGCTGTGTATTTTATGAGAAGCCACTAATACTGGAGCCAGAGGGAGAGGGAAGGAGTAGGCAACATCTGGGAATACATGCCTCTAACCACATCTGTCTTATAGCCAAGGCCAGTGACCCTCAGCTCTGCAAGAGAAAGTTCCAAACATTCACTCATTATCAGCTATGCCAAAACAATGGCCTCTGCTTCAGCAGTCTGGGGAAAGAAGATAATCCAGGAGTAATTATCAAGAACTTCACTACTTCAGGTTTTTTTTTTCACCCACAAGGTAACACAGACAAATGCTACTGCAAGGAAATCAGTTAAAGGAGGTTAAGTGGCAGCAAAAGCTCTCAGAGTCAACGCCTAAGGGGACTTGCCAGTTTTGCAGTAACAGCAAGAGCCCAAGAACACTGCACGTTCCCACACAGGATTCCAACATTCTGGGGGTGCCCAGCCTCTCAGAAACATCATGAATACAAAAAGAATCATGTACAACATTTTATTACAAAACTGTTAAAAAAGTAATACAATGCAACAAAATACTACAAAATAGAAGATCAGCTATTAAGCTACCTTTGTTTTACTTAGCTAAAAAGAAACACCTGGCTATCACTCACTGAATTTCAATAAAACCATTAAATATGCAGAAACAGCAGAAACATTCAACAACTTTTTCTCTCCAAACCAAACTGTAGCAGCCCTTGGCTACTGCTTACATTATAAATTGAAGTCTCCCTACAAAGAACCACATTACCTATACACAATTCTGTACAGATTTTTATACTGAAGCTAACAATGAGCTGCACTTGAGTTCACATTCTTAGCAAAATATTGGATTCTTTACAGCAGGACATTCATTTATTCTTCATCCTCATCTTCTTCCTCTTCTTCCTCCTCCTCTTCCTCTTCCTCCTCCTCCTCCTCCGGTTCTGCTTTCTTCTTAGATCCTGCAGGCCTACCTGGGCCCTTTTTTCCTGCATCACTCTTGCTCTTGG
The DNA here is from genome assembly GCA_018697195.1 of Certhia americana. Taxonomy (NCBI): domain Eukaryota; kingdom Metazoa; phylum Chordata; class Aves; order Passeriformes; family Certhiidae; genus Certhia; species Certhia americana. Next base: position 30,084,856 of record CM031860.1, read on the forward strand.
CACGATATGCTGCAATATCCTGCAAGAAAAATGCTGTTAAGTTGCTAGCAATAGAAGACTGAAGACAAATTTGTACTGCTTTGGTATTTCAATACTGCTGTACTGCATAGATCAGTGACAGTGCATGCAAAAAAGCTGAATTTCCACCTTGGGATTTTCATGCTTAAATCTTTAAGCAAAAGAACATGAAATGCAGACAGTTTGAAGAACTTTATGACCACGGTGCTTTGGAGTCTGATTATATTTATTTCAGCAAGCAGGTGACCTGTTTTCTGGTAGTAAGGCATCTTACTGTTAAAATCTCTAGACATGCAAAACCCACATCCTGGTTCACTGTCAGGGTTGCAGATACCTGCCCCACTACACCTTCCCATGTCTTCTAAGGCCTGACAGAGGCTGACATAAGCATTAAGAATTATAAGCCCCATATGGTTTGGATGCAAGACACAAATCATGTAATTTCCAGTGAGCTCCACAACTTTAACTTTGTTCTATTACTTTTACTGTACCTTTTCATATTTCTCCTTTAGTTTTGCAGCCTTCTGTTCATATGGCTGTTTATCTTTGGCCGACTGTTCAGACCACATTTCACCTAATTTCTTTGCTGTATCTCCAATAGACAAGCCAGGATATTCATTTTTTATTTTCGGACGGTTTTCAGAACAGAAAAGGAAGAACGCAGATCTACATTGAGAGACAGCGATTAAAGTTAAGTATCAAACTATTAGAACTGATACTTTTTTCCGTGTGTGGGGAGGGATTCATAGAAACACTCACGGTGGTCTTTTAGGAGCGTTGGGGTCCTTTTTCTTTCCCTTCTTCTCGCCTTTGGGAGGAACATAGTTTTTCATTTCCCTGTCATAACGAGCTTTGTCTCCTTTAGCCATTTCTTCAAACTTTCCTTTTTCCTTGCTTGACATTGTCTGTGGACACACGGAGGGGAAAGAAGAGTCTGGATGAGATAAAGCAGCTACTGACCCACTAAAGCCTAAGCAGCAGCTGCTCCCAGGGATCTTTTCCCAGCAGCCCGCAGCAGGGGCGGGGGCTGGCCCGGCAAGGGCTCAGCACGGCCCGGCCCGGCCCCGCTCACCTTCCACCGCTCCGAGCACTTCCGCGAGAACTCCGCGAAGTTGACGGACGAGTCCGGGTGCTTCTTCTTGTGCTCCTCGCGGCACGTCTGCACGAAGTAGGCGTACGAGGACATCTTGCCCCGCGGCTTATTGGGGTCGCCTTTGCCCATGGCGAGGTCGGCGGCGGGTCCCTGTGGGAGGAGGTGGGTGGAGAGGCGAAGTGAGGCGGGGCTGCCCCTCAGGCCGTTCCCGCCTCTCGCCTTCCCGCCCGCCCCGCCCCGCCCCGGCCCCTCTGGCCGTGCCCCCCCGCCGGGGCCGCGGCACCTTCCGCCGCCTGGCGCCTCTCCCCGCCCCCCCGCGGCGGCCACAGCGACCAGCCCGCCCGGCCCCGCCGCCCGTGCCCCGGCCCTCCCCACCGGGGCCGGAGCGGCCGCCGCCCTGCCGGCCCCACCCGCCCGGCAGGAGTCCTCCCCTCAGCCCCGGGCGTGCCGCCCGCTGTGGGAGCCCCTCGCTGCCTCTGCGCCCAGGACCGCCGCTGGTGTCCGCTCCTTCCCGCTCCCCCTCCGTCCCTCCCGGCGCGCTGACGGTGCGCGGGCCTTGCCTGGCAGAGCGGAGTGGGCGGCGCGGGGCTCTGCTCCCTCAGGTGCTGCTGCCGAATGGTGCCCGGCCGTGCACTTACCGCCTCTTGTTTTCCGCGGCACTGCCCGCCACAGCAACCCGACCCGCGGCGCCAGGAGTCCCGCCCCCCGCCGCAGCCCATTGGCTGCCGCCCCTGTTCAAACTGCCCGAAGCTCCGCCCCCCGGTGAAAGAGCCGGTCAGGATTGGCTGCTTGCCCCTCTGACGTCAGCGGCCGTGCTACTCCCGGGCTAGGTCGAGCGCGAGGGGGTCGTTGGCGCTCGTACCCGTTGGAACCGGTTGGGGTGAGGAGAGCGGGGGGCGGGGCTGGGCGGAGCGCGCTGGGCGGTGATTGGGGGAGAGGGACGGTTTAAAAAACCGCGGGGGCCCTCGCCATTGGCCGGCGGGGGCTGCGGCCGATCTGATTGGGCGGGGCGCGGGGGCCGCAGCGTGGTTTAAACATACAAAGGGAGCGGGGCCGGCAGCGGGCCCTCAGCTCGGCCTGCCCTGCTCGGGGGCGGCTGAGGCAGCAGTGCTGCCCTCTCATTCCATCCCTCTGTGGGGCGGGGGTCCGGCGGGTAGCAGCCGCTGGCGGTAGAACTGGCCGGAAATGTTGGGAAATGTTGGGTTTTGGCGCCCAAGCGAGCCCCGTTCCTGGGGGCCCTCGAGCCGGCCCGGTCCACCCCGCCGCGGGTTAGGGGCTCTGGTGCTGCCCTTCCCCGGTCCAGCCCGGGGTCCCCCGCGGAAGGAGTGTCTGGTTTGTAGTGATCCCTGGGCAGAGAGAGCGCCTGCTCCCCTCTGCCAGGCTGGAGGGGTTTGGAGGAGCCCGGGGCTGTTCGTGAGAGGTGGGTTCCCCCACCCAGGCCGGGCAGAGGCACTAGCTCTGGGAAGGGAAGGAAGGTGTCGGCTCTCCCACCTCGGTGCTCTCCGTGAAGTGCAAGCCGCAGCAGTGTTTCCAGCCTGGGACCCGATCCCGGTCGAACTGAGGTTCTAACCAAACCACGCCTGTGGTATTCATTAGTGCTTTCGATTGCACCGCTAGCCAGCAAACCTGGCCTTTGGGTTTGGGGAAAAACTGAAATTTCTGTACAGTCGCTTATACCGTGGTGTGACCCCAGACTATATGATACTGGTTTTGCTGACATTGGCTTTCTTCTGTGTGGTATTTTCATCCAATTCTCTACTTTGGGTAAATATTCCTAGTAATCTGACCGATTTTTAATGGTCTTGTTTTTTCAGGTGTAGTTTATAGCCCTGGTGAAAAGCAAGTTATTACTTTGCTTACTGAAGATGCAGTGCCCTCAGTAGAGCTCATGTTAACCTTTCTCAATGGTAAGAAAAACAAATCCCTCAGCTATGTGAAGGTTTTGAGGCTGTAGGTGTGAGAGTGGTCAGTGTCTTGATCTGAGAGTGGTCAGTGTCTTGATCTCCAGTCTCTCCCATTCCGAGTTGCTCAGTATAAGAACTTATCAGGTATAGTTCTTCAAGCCTTTCTTCTTTCTCTTCTGACATGTACAGGTTCACGTGGAACAGTTCACCAATGTGGTAGTAAAGGCCTCTTTCATCTTTGTTTCATTTTCAGCTTTGTGTATTTGCCCAAACTGCAGCCCTAAAAGCCAAAATCAACTACAGAAAAGGTTAACTAGGAGGTAAATAGACACAGCAACCCACAGTTATGCCTTCCCTCTGCAGATGTCAAAGCCTTCAGAAGCCAGTTATCCTAAATCTTGTATCAGTTCATTTATGTGGCTATTACTTTTGATAGTGTTTAGCATACAAATAAAACTTAGACTTTTTTACCTTCTAAAATAAACATTTACATGGGGAATGTTTCATGTTCTGGTTTGGGCTTGTTATTACTGTATTCCACTGCTTCTTCGTAGTAAAGTAACGTTCTCAGTTCTATGGTACTGAGTTCTATGTAGTTCTATCTATCTATCACTTTTCAGAGAGTTGTTTTGTCATGCAGCTTTTAAAAAAACACCCTTACTTCATATTTTACATGGGTTTCTTTGATTTTGGGGATTAATTAAGCTTCCAGATGGGTCACTCATTTACTTTGTGGTAAACCGCCTCTGTATGACAGCTTCTTGTGAAATGTTTCCTAGTTAATAAAACAATTTTGTAGACGATGGAAGGATTTTACAATACTGGTGTGTACTGAGTGAATTGTAGTACAACCATTGGTATCTGTGGTGTAAAAGCAATCCTTCCTTGCCAGACTGACCTAGACACACTGTCAGTCATTGGATGGGGAGGGGGGAAAAAATAGCTTTAGGTAAGTTTTATTAACATTTTTGCTCTTTTAACATTAATCTAGCATGTTCATGGAAAAAAATTACTTTGGAAGAGTCTTTGGAAATTTCGTGATGTAATTTCAGCAAGGCTTCCGCTGTTGCATCTGTTTTTATATCTGCTCTAAGAATATGAAAAAAATTATTGTGGAAAAGCAGGTGGGGTGAGAAAGTGTAATTATTGCTATGGGAAAAAATTAGATCTGCCTCTCAAATGATTTAATCAAGTGTTTCAAGAAAGAAATTTGGATCTTTAAGTTTTCTTTACCTGGAAAAGAAAGTTTTTGTACATTTTACTAGACCCATAGAGTGTTACGCCTGCTGTCTCATATAACAGGGTGCATAAAAAACCAAAGAGTTGTACTCCTTAACATCTGTCTGTCCTCCAACAAGGAAGGCAGTATTGAGAATTTTCCATGCTTGAACATGATACTGGAAGCTTCCCACAGCAGTGCCGATGCTGAAAGCCCCACACAAGAATGCTGATGTTAGGAACTTGTCGTTCCCGAAGCCTGCCTTCCTCCCAGCACTCTCGTGCCTGGAGAAGTGCTTCTCTGCTTCCACAATAAGCTGTCACTGTTTTTCATTGTGCCACACTGTTCCTTTCCAGAAAAAGACACAATATCTGTCTCCAGAGATTCAGTCACTGTTACTCTTCTAAAGCAGTGATCTATGCAGTATTGACTTTGGTCGGTATGCGTGGTTAATTTATTAACCACATGTGCATGACAGTTGTGGGGAAGAAGCATAAACTCTGGGACTTGGAGTTTACTTCAGCGTGATTAATTCTGCTCATGAAATGACACTTAGGTTTTATAGCTCCCTGGCTTTGGGCCCTTCTGTGTTTCTAATCTGCTCCACAATTTGGGGTGCTATTGTTAACCAGCTTAATCATCAGTAAACTGCAAGTAAGAAGAGATAAGCAATAAGGCTAGAAATGCTGGATAGAGGGTACAGAAAAGACTAGATGGTTACAGAGAGACCAGGTTACAGAGCTGAGAAATGCATTTAAAAAAAAGTATGTCACAGCCAACAGAATTGTGTGATGGGAGTGATACTGCTTTCTGTCATACTGTATCTCTTGGCTTCTGTGGGCTGCTTCTAGAGCTTTTCTGGATAGTGATGTCAGTGCAGACAAAGCAAGGGAAGAAAAGAACAAAGGCCTTTTATTTGAATTAAATCATCACTGGATCCATTACAACAGATACTACTCAGATGAGGAGATCACAAACGACAGTTGCATGACCTTAACTCTGACCAAACTTTCATTCTGGTGTAAGTGTATTTTTGTAGTGATGCTGTTAGTTTTAATTCAGTCAGCTGGATAAGGAAGCTCTACTGTCACTTCCAAGAAAATCTACTACCCAAATTCCTGTATGGAATATGCCTTATCGTAGCCTAATGGCAAAAAAATTCTGCATTGGAAAGTTACCTCTCTTTAGAGGTAAAGATAGGCAATTTCTTCTGGACCTGAAAAGTCAGTGGATGAATAATGAAAAGTGGGGCAAAACTGCTCTCGGTTTTAATCAAACCAAACTTCACTAATGGGAATCGAAGGTGTTGAAAGAAAGCAAATTTAGCTTTAATCAGCAGGGTTTTTTGTTACAGAAAAAAATTAAAAATTCAGGACACAAAAAGCATTTAAGTAGGTCACTGCTTTGAAAACTCTTTTAATGTGAATTAGAAAGTCTACAGACAGCAACAACGGTTTAGGCTTTTTTTTTTTTTTTTGTGATTATATCTCACTAGATATATGGTGGGAGCTTTAGGATGAAAAGTAAAAATCACAACTATTTAAGCTACTGCTTACCCAAATTCAACACAAAGCTTATTTTGTTGTAGTGTTCCAGTTATAAGCAGTTATTTTCTTTGCACTTTGATAAAAACACATATAACTGCTGCTGCCTAAAAGTTTGCAAAACTGGTATTTCTGTCAATATGTTTAAGACTTGCGTTTTAGGTAATGCATTAGAAGTTCCCAAGTTTTTCTGGTGTCGTATAACATGTAAATAATATGTATGTTGTAAAACTGAAATATATTTACCCTTTAAACATTAGGGTTTTATTATGTGGGCCATTGTGAATCCTGCATAACCAGTTAAGCAGCTCATAGGCAAATGCAGCTGTGTTAGTTACACTAGGCTGGGTTAGTCTGAAAGCTCAGGAGCTTATTTTGACTTTGTGCTGTGTACCCAATACATAAAACAAAGGCAGCCTGCATGAGACACTATCTGGGACAGCTGCAGAACAAAGGCTGAAACTGCAGTGGTCATGTATTAAGAAATAAATACAACAAATCTCTTCTGGTACTAATACAGACAATATTAGGAACAATAGCAATTCCTGATCACAATAATTGTCACCTGAACTTTTTCAGTCTTAATTTGACAGTAACTTTTTTTGCATTTGGTTTACAAGCTTTTACCTTTTTTTATTTTAATCTTTTTTGCTTTTCTATTCACCTGGCTTTCACTCACTTTCTTGTTTACATTTGAAGTAATACTCATGCAACATTTTCCCCTCAAGGTATTTAAAAGTTTTCTTTGTTTTGATATCCTGTTAATCCTTTTTTACATGTATGAGAAGAAAGCAGCAATTTGTCTTTATATATTGAATAGTTTCACAGGCAGCTTAGAGGGGCTCTGAAACATGGGTAACCCTTATTTACAGTAAGAATATGGTTTAAATGGGTAAAAAGTTTCTATTCTTCTCTCCCCACCCCTGAACTCTACCAGCATTGGTAAATATTGGTACTTTGCCTGAAGCATATACACAACTTACTCTTAAGAAATGAAATTTAATTGCTAATAAAATGATTTTGTCTTTTTTGAATTGGAGAGCATTGTTTGTGAACTTTTAAGACAAAGTGTTGGACTGTATCTGGCCTTGAAGTTGTGACATCCAGTGAGGAGATCCAAAGAGACTGTAGTCATAGTCTAGCTTCTGAATAGTGTTTGACAGTAGTAAGTTCTTCTGGCAGCTGCTGGTGCTTGCTGCCAGAATGAAGTACCTGTCAACCCATGGTCACTTACAAATATCGATACATTTCTACAGAACAAAACAGAATGCTTGGTTCATACCTTTGCCCAGTCTGAGGGACTGTTTCCTTTTGTGGTCACTTGGGCTAGAAACTTAAAATTAGGCTAAACCTGACAGTAGAACCTGTTTCCTATGCCCCTGCAGCTCTAAAGCCTCCTGGGAAAGTGAAAGGCTAGTGGGAGTTGACAAGGCTCTGTGTCATGGGCTGCAAGAGGAAGGAGCCAGCAGAGAGAAGCAGGTTTGGCTAGTAACAGCCAGGTACCTCGTAAACACCGTGATCTTCATCAATACACTGGTCTTTGTCTTGCATCCAGGTAGTGAAAAGGCTTAAATTAACTTCAATGGGTCTCATTAAACTTAAATGGGTCTCAGTGTTGGTCGTGTGGCATGCATCCTGTGCCATTGTTAATGTAGACATTGCTGGGAGAATAATTTATTCTGTTACTTTTGCAACTAGTGCTGTGTCATAGAAATGAGCACAGGATACATAGGTGATCTGAGACTAGAAAGAAAATGCTCATGAAGTTTTGAAATTGTTGATTGAATCATCGGTCTCATTTTTAGTCATGGTTCCCATGGGAATTTTCAGTAACTGGTGATATAAATGTATCGCTTCCTAACAGCACCCCATTGCATAGACTACTCTATGCTGCTAAAGTACTTTACAGTAACAGGGGAGGTTGTTTCACAGCTATTATGCTACTAGAAAGTGTGTCTGTTTGTAATACCAGTCAAAAGCTAATGCTTCTACTCCAGAGCCCCAATTCTTGTGGGGAAAAAAAAAAAAAACAACTTGAAGTTTGATATTAGACCTGTGGGCCAATGGTTAATCCTCATCATTTAGTGTGCCCGTGTGTGAAGTTAAGCAGAAACTCTGCCTAAGTACTGCCAGGGATAAGCGGCTGCTGCAAATGAAAAAGAATCAAGGAGTGTCATGGTTCTGCATTTGAAGAAATAAACACAGAAATTTCAAGTTGTTCCCTGTCAAAGATAGGTTTGCTTATTCAAAGCTATGGAGAAACTAAGTAGCAGCCCAAAACATGTCTCAGTTGAAAAACAAAGGCATCTGTATATGTAAACTCTCAACTTCAATATAGGCCTTTACGAGAGAAACTACCTTGATGAATCCACTCCTAAGTGCATTAATCATAAGGCTTGATCAGGTTGTGCAATTTTTATGTTGCTACACTTTATACTACTAATTAACATTCATATTATGTTAAATTATTGTAATATGTACAAATACTAAAAGCAGAGAACTAATTCTCGTTTTCTAGTAGTTAAGGTTTAGTTTGTAAAGATGTGATTCATTTTTGAACAGCTTTTCATGTTGTAATTAGAAACACAGATAATCACACAAAAAGAGGTGAACATTATAAGGTAAAGTATCTGTACTATTATCCTAATTCTGACATAATTTACAAGATCATGTAAAATCCTGCTCTAGCAGTCACTTCTTGGAGAGAAATAAGAATTTTTTTAGTGCCTGTGAATAGCTGTAATAACAAAGTTGGGTTTCATTTGTGATGTTTATAAAGTTAATAAATACTTACAACAAAATACTTGGAAAAAGAAAAAAAAAAAAAACACATCAACTTCTAAGCCCATATTTGTTTAAAACCTTTAATGTTGAAAGTGGAGGGTCTCTTTTTAGTGTTCTGTGGTTTAGGGTATGTCCTTTAGCAGAGTCAGACATCCTCACAACTGTAATCGCTAGAAGCTTTATCAGTATGAAAGCTGAGATTCTAATATTATGTTTCAAGTAAAGAAGTTGAGGTTTGAGAGCATTAACAATGAGCAGAAATATCTAATAAAGAAGCAATGCTTTTGGTTAGCTGCTGTGTATTGAATGTGAATAATAGCAGTAGGTACTATTCAAATATAGGAACATAGTACATTCTACCTGGTGGCCATTTCTAGGGACAAACTTTGCAAAACATTTCAGCTGATCCTCTTCCCATAATTCTCAGTTAAGGGTTTATTGTCAAGTAATATCAGCAAAAACCAACTGTGGTTCAGAACTATTGTTATGCTTGAGTTTGTTGGAGTATAAACCTATCTATATCTTTTACCCAGAAGGAGCTCTGCAAGAGATCAGGAAAGAATTTAAACCCCAAACGCTTGTGTAATTTTATTGATTTTATTTTTATAAAAGTATCCGCATTAGTATCAGACTATTTTGTTTTTACTAAAGGAATCCAAGAATCTAACTGATGGTTTGGTGGAAGAAGTGTTCACCTGCTCCCAAGAGGCACATAAACCCTGCTGATAAGTTCAACAAGAGCTAAGTCAGACCTAGATATGGTTATAACTGTACTGCAGAGACAAGGGCATTCAAAGAGGCTTTAGGGCTTCAGACCTTTCCTATGTTCCTTTCTGTAAAACAAATCTGCATCAGAAGAGGACATGATCAGGTAACAGAGCCATGTAGTTTCCAGGATCCTCTGACAAAATTGTGAAGATGGTGTCCTATGTGTTATACAAAGCAAGAGGTTAAAGCCATTGTCAAATCTGAATTTGTATAACAAGAAAACAGTTGCTTGCAAGATGCAAGACTAGCACAGAGTATATACAGTGCTTTTGTGATATCAAGAGTGCATGAAAGACGAACAAAATTTATGGGAAGGTATGACAGTTTATCTTACAGGGAAAAAATACAAGCAAAATTTTTATTTCATTTCAATTGAAAAATAATTCTTAAGCAATACACTGCATTGGTCTGTTACTAGTAGTTAAATTTTTATTGCATTACACAAAACCTCTGGGGGTGATACTTTTCCACAATACATTCCAGATAGCTGCTTTACATTTCTGAAGAACATGAGTGATGATTTAGTGGGGTCTCTTTCTAACTGTGCCATCTCCTATAATGTGAAACAAAATGTTAATCAAAGCAACCTGGATGAACAAGAGATCAGTGACTGTGAAACAAGCAGATGGAGGTGCACTTGGGTTGAGTGGAGGCTTCGGAGGAGGGGAGTCGAAATTGAGGGGTACCTAAGGCAAAGCTGGAGGCTGGCTTCTCTGCTTCTGCGTGGTTATTGTGTTTGAGCTCTCTCTCCTAACCCATCCTTCATTGTTTAAGTTCACCAATGAACAATTTGTCAAGTACATTTAACAAAGAGGATAATTTTTGCACATAGGAATGATGCCTTCTACCAGAAGATCCTTTGATGCTTCCCGTAACTAATGGCTTATTGTGAAAGAATTTGCACAAACCATTAAGGGGACTGTACTACAAAACATAAAAGCATTTACAGTACATGGCTTTATCAGTTTTAATCCTAAATTATTCTTGAAATAAAATGCATAGTTTTGGACCTTCTTTACTGCTTTAATTCTTTTAATAAAAGCCTGTGTTATATATACTCTTTCATCATTTACATATACTTTTTCACATCTTGAGTTTCCATTGTGCAAGGCTGAATTCTTAAAAAAGAAATACTGACTTCAGCTGGAATCAGACCTGGAAATGATTCTGGTTAAAGTTATTATTTTTTTCTTCTATTACTGCACTTCTTGAATCATATACAATATGCTCTATATGCACTAATACAGATTAGGTTTTATTATACAATTAATTATCTGAAATTTTATTTTAACTATTCTAGCCTAAAACATGTAAAAAAATAACAAAAATACAGTCTGTAGGCAAGTTCCAATATTCCTATGTTTTGGGTCTATGCTTTACAAATTTGAACAATAGATTGGAAGCAGAGCAATAGGCAGTAGCAGGTTAGGTGGTGCTGGGGTGGGAAAGGAAAATAAGAAATTTAAAAAAAAAAAAAAAATAATAGCACTTGTTTCTGGTAAGGAAGGAGAGATTTGGTCACTGTCCTTTATCACAGCCCATGAAGGCTTATTGAGTAGGTTGCTTTATTAAAATCACCAGGGTGTGTAGTGGAATTTGCAGAATTTTTCAAGTGTTTTAAAGGAATCTTTTTTTACTGAAGCAGTTACAATACATAACAAATAAAATGTGTATTTGCTGAGAGAAATATATGCCAATAGTCTTATTATTCCTTTGGCTAACAGGAAAATTTCAGATGCTGAACACAGATGTACCCTTGGACTTCAACTGAATGGTACCTGCTGGGGAACGGAATCAACCTCCACAGCTGAACTTTATGCCATGGAAATGCATACAAAGTTGCAAGCCACATTTGTCTTCCAGGACTGATTGCTAGTAATGCATTTGCAATGTGCTTGCAATATACCCAAGGTGATGTATCTGATTATCATTCTTCTCTCTCAAATTACAAAACACATCAATCAAAAGCTAACAGGAGCTGGGACATATGGCATCTCAGAGAAGCACAAGCTGCTGGTCTCCCACCTGTGCCTGGCCTGCCTTGGTGCCAGGAGGGGCCACTGAGTCCCGCTGACTCCAGAGCCTGGGAGCTGTGAATTCAGACAGACTTTTTGGGATGCTGTAGTTCCTGCTCTTTCTGCATGTCACTTACAAGTCATCCATGCTGTGTTCTTGGCACCCCCAAGGGATATAGATTACTGCTGCCTTCTGTACTACTCAGCTCTCCTGTGAGCAGTGTTGACATGTCATGTACAGGGTAGTTGGTTTGGAGCTGCTGTTTCTTTTGAACTGATTTAATTTTTGGAAGTTTAATCAGTATATGGTTGCAATGCTGCATGTTTTTGTTTATTTAAAATACATATGTATTTGGGATACATGCTTTATTTATATCCAAATACTTGTGGTAGCCAGTACTAGAGTTTATATTAAAAAATCGTAATTTTAGACAACATACACCACAACGGTTTTTATTTCATGTAGCCCAGGCTTCCTGAAAGTTTGCAAACCCATTTCGTAGTAAGTAAGCTTCATACTGTCTGATAAGCCCACGTAGCTGCAGCTCTTTGTATTTTTCATCCTATGTGTGATGCAAGATTAAAAGTGACGTGATTTCTTTGTTACTGTAAGCAGGCGTTCATACCAAATGAGGTGGTCATCCCCAGTCACATGGTTCTGCCCTTTTTCTGCACCATCCTGTGCACTGGGGCATCCTGCAACTGAGCAGTGAAGCAGATCAGGATTAAATCTGAACAATTTTTCTTGTTGCTAGTCTAGCTGTAACCCAATAGAGTTTGCTGTGCAACCACAGAAATGTTTTTATGGGCATGAAGAATGGCACAGGTGTGAAAATGAGCAGCTTACAGCAGAAGCAGAACCATCTTTCTAAGTCCCATGACTCTCATATCGTGACCTAATCATGAAACTATGATACTACTTTACTTGAAATTACACTTATAAATTAGCATCTTGGCAAGCATGGCTGGGTAACACAATCAGGCTTTTGACTGCTCCCAAACTGTACAAAGAGGATCAGAAACATTTAAAATGCACAAGTGAGCTTTCCATCAAACTAAACAACAGCAGCCAGGCCCAGATAGACATATTTTATACTCACAGTAAGGTCAAATCCATCTGAAAAAATAAAGCCAAAGGGACCTCAAAAGACATATTCTGAGTCTAGAAAATTGCTATTCCTGACCCTCATTTCCACTGAAGAATTCCTGGAACTCACTCTTGTCCCACTTTTCCTGGACTATGCTTCCTATATTCTCAAATTTTAATGTCTGCTATGATTGTTATTGGGGTTTTTGTTCTTCTTTATCTTAACGTGATTACAGTTTTGAAAAGTTTGAAATCACAAGAAACTCAAAAAGTGAGTTAAACTTTTGCTGCCTGAGCTTGCTCAGCAGCAGAGCGTGGAATTAAACCTAGGCATTATACAGTCTTCAGCTGGGCTGATAACAAAGCAGAGTTCAGCATTTTTTCCAACTCTCCTCCTATTCCCCTCAGTAATCACTAAAACGTGCCTCGTGTATGCTCGTTTAGCTTCAGTTACTATATCCTTCATTCAACTGCGGCAATGGGACCTACCCTTATTCTCTAATACTAGGTTACGCAATCAGATTAAGGAGCCATCTGCAGCACAAACTGAAACTGCTCTATAATCGTGTTCACGGCTCACGCAGAACTTTGGCTTACGCAGGATCTGTGTCTCTTTGAATTATTCACCAGCCTCCCTGCTATTCCTCTCCTTCTTCAAGCTGGAAACGCGCAGCAAGCGATACGGTCAAATATTTCAGCGATTAAATCATTGCGCTTTGAGCACGCTCAGCTCAGCTGCCGTTTCTGAGATTTAAAGGAATATTTGCGGTAGTTCAAAGGGAAAGCAAAACCTCTCCCTTCCTTGCGCCTCCTTTGAATGTGCTTGAAAGCACAGTAGATCAGAGCTTGCTGCTTTTGCCACTCTGCTGTCAACAGCTGAATTGTTAAATGATTTAATGCCAACGCATCTCTTATGTAGCTTTGTAAAGCCTCAAAACTAAAAATACCTGCTTTTGTCAAGTATTTTCAGTGTCTATTTTACCTAGTCGTGTGCACAGCAAGGTCTTGGTTCATCATTAGCGAAAATAATTCTGCATTCTCAAGTCTTTTCTGTTGTGTTACAGTCACCTTTACTAACAAAAAGTCATTTTAAATGACAAAACTAGAAACTCGCACTGTAAGTCGCCTTTGTCTTCTGAGGGATTTGCCCCAGGAATGCAGGACGGATCCCTGACTGCGTCTGTTGTAAAAGCAGCTCCAACAAAGCCGGAGCTTCGTTTGTTTTCTGCCGAGAGACACACAGCCGGCGGCTGCGTTGCGGCAGCCGAGGAGATCCCTGCCGCAGGCGGAGGGGCAGGAGCGCACGGACAGAGGCTGCCCGCCGCTCCGACCGGCGGCAGCCGCTGCCAGCCATGGCCGACAGCCAGCGGAAAAGAAAGCAGGCAGGGAGGGAAGAGGCCAAGACGGAAGGCAGGAGATAGATGATCCAGAACGAGCAGCCCGAGCAATGCCGGCTTCGGCTACAGCGAGAACAAGTGAACGGGGGGAGCTGCTGCGGCACAGCGAGGCGCCGCCGAGAGCCGGGAGGAGGCGGCGGAGGCGGCCGGCCCCGCGTCGCTGTGCCCGCGGTACGCGCTCGGCCGTGCCAGCGGCAGCTCCGACCCGTGACACCCTCCGGGGCCGCCCTTTCACATCCCACGGCGGAGGCGCGGGAAGGGGGGGAAAAGAGAGGCTGACGCACGGGGCTTTGTAAAGGTGGGCTGAGCCGCCGCTGCTCCCGCGCAGCGGGCCCGGCCTCCAGACGGGAGGGAAAGGGAGCGGAGCGCGGGGTAGAAAAAAGAAGCGGCTGTCGCAGCGCATCCCGCCCCTCGGCGATGCCGCTGCCGCGCGGTCCCTGGGGCGATGCCGGGGCAGGAACTGCGGTTCCCGTGGGGCCGTGCGCGGCAGCCGGCATGCGCGGCGGGCGGGGCGGGGCGGGGCGGCGGGGCAGGTTGCTGTTGTTACATAGGAAACAGCTGAAGAGTCTCCACATGACAGGGGGGAAAGGAGGAAGTGGGGCGGCCCGCGGGGCTCCACCGCCGCCGCTCCGGTAGTCGCGGGGCTCGGCCGGCGGCTGCTGGCGGGGAGAGTCCTTTCCGCAACGCGTGGGCTGACCGCCCTCGAGGGCGGACTTGGCCCCGGGTTGCCGCCGCTTGAAGCGAGGGGCATGAGAGCAGGGGGGAAGCCCCCCGTCGTGCCCGCGGACGCTAGACCGGCGGAAAATGTTTTAGCACACGTTGGGCTGGGATCACGCCTAAGGCCCACGCGGGCGGTGGCGCCGGTAGAAACGGCTTCGCACCCGAATAAGGAGGTGACCCCCAGCGCGGGGGCAGACTGCGCACACCCACCGACCCAAAACTGAACCACCCACACCCCCGCCGCCGCGGCGGTGGAGGCAATGTCGGGCTCCGGCGTGGAGGGGTGTGCCGCCGCCGCCATGCGCGCCGGGCTGGGTCCGGCCGCCGCCGCGGGCTACGGCGGGCAGCGGTGTGGGTTCAGTGCTGCGGCGGCCCACCCGGGGCCGGGCAGCTTGTGGCTTGCATGCGGGGAGGAGCGGTGTAGGCGGAGCGATGCGGCCGCGCCGCCGGGCAAACGCCCGCTCAGGCAAGCGATCCCAGAAGGAGCTTAGCAGAAGAAGGTGAAGAATCGAGCTGGAACAAGGCGTAAGTCCGCGAAGGGAGGAAGCGCCAGGGCAGTCGACGTGGGCGGCGGACAAAAGCGGCCGGATGTAGGACCGTGAGTGCTTGTTGTGTGTCTTAGTTGGCTGGGAGACTTTCAGTCAGTTTAGTGGGAGGGGGAGAGGTGTTTTGGCGGCGGAGACAATTTCGTTCCCCCGTCCCAGACTCGTCTCCTGTATCACGGCCGGTTGGGCTGGCCGCGGCCAGGAGCCGCTGCCTGAACGTCCCTGCGGGCGTGGGGGCAGCGCCCGCCTTTCTGACTGCCCCTGGGTCCACTCTAGCCCCAAGAGCCTGGGCGTCGGCTGCATTGCCCCCCTGTAAGCCGGGCGGGGAGTGAGCGTTGTCGGGAGGCGCCGATGCCTCGCCGGAAGCCGGAGGGCGGAGCCTGCATGGCTCCCGGCGCGTAGTGTGTCGGTGTTGCTGGCGAGGGGCCGCGCCGCCTGCCCCGGCCTTGTTGCA
>CM031860.1:30102880-30180147 GCA_018697195.1 Certhia americana
CCATGCTCTGTCTTCATAGCTGGAAAAGCGCAGCAAAAGTCGATACCGGTCAAATATTTTCAGCGATTTAAATCACTTTCGCTTTGAGCGGCGCTCAGTCAGCTGCCGTTTCTGAGATTTAAAGGAATATTTGCGGTTAGTGTACAAGGGAAAGCAACACCTCTCCCTCTGGCCGCCTCCTCTTGAATGCTATGTTGAACGCACACAGTAGCACCAAGAGCTTTCTGCTTTTGCCACTCTGCTGTCAACAGCTGAACCGTGTTAAATGAGTTAATGGCCAAACGCATCTCTATGTAGCTGTGCTAAGCCTCAAAACTAAAAATCCTCTTTTGTAGTATTTTCAGGGTCTATTTACTAGTCGTGTGCACAAGCAGGTCTTGGTTCTTCATCATTATGTATCGAAAAATAATTCTGCCATTCTCAAGTCTTTTCTGGTTGGTGTTTTACAGCTCACCCATTACATAACAAAAAGTCCTTTTAAATGACAAAACTAGAAACTCGCACTGTAAGTCGCCTTGTCTTCTGAGGGGATTTTGCGACCAGGTAACGCAGGACGGGATCCATGATACGTGTGTGTAAAAGGCAGAGCTCTAGTACAATAGGCCGGAGTAGAGTTTCGTTTTGTTTTCTTGCCGAGTAGACACACAAGCCGGCACTTGGCTGCGTGCGGCAGCCGAAGAAGATCCCTGCCGCAGGCGGAGGGGCAGGAGCGTAGACAACGGACAGAGGCTGCCGTCCGCTGTCCGACCGGCGGCTAGCCGCTGGAGCCATGCCGACAGCCACAGCGGAAAGAAAGCAGCAGGGAGGGAAGAGGCCAAGACGGAAGGCAGAGATAGATCACCAGAACGAGAGCCCGAGCAATGCGGTTCGGCTACAGCGAGAACACGTGAACGTGCAGGGAGGGAGCTGCTTCGGCACAGCGAGCGCCGCGGAGCCGGGTTTGCAGGAGGCGGCGGAGGCGGCCCGGCCCCGCGTCGCTGTGCCCGCGGTACGCTGCTCGCCGTGCCAGCGGCAGCATCCGACCCGTTGGAAACCCCTCCCGGGGCCGCCCTTTCACATCCCACGGCGGAAAGGCGCGGGAAGGGGGGAAAAAAGAAGGAGGGGCTGACGCACGGGGCCTTGTGTAAAGGTTGGGCTGTGAGCCGCCACTGTGCTCCTGCGCAGCCGGGCCCGGTCCTCCAGACGGGAGGTGAAAGGGAAGCGGAGCGCGGTCGGGTATAGAAAAACGAAGCGGCTGTCGCAGCGCATCCCGACCCCTCGGCTGAGCCGCCTGCGCGCGGTCCCTGGGGCGATGCCGGGGAAGGTAACTGCGGTTCCCGTGGGGCCGTGCGCGGCCAGCCGGCATGCGCGGCGGGCGGGGCGGGCGGGCGGCAGGTTGCTGTTGTTACATAGGAACACAGCTGAAACAGAGTCTTCTACATGACAGGGGGCGAAAGGGAGGAAGTGGGCGGCCGGCGGACCGCGGGGCTCCACCGCGCCGCTCCGTAGTCGCGGGGTCGGCCGGCGGGCTGCTGGCGGGGAGAGTCCTTTCCGCAACGCGTGGGTGAACCGCCCTCGAGGGCGGGGACTTGCGCCCCGGTGCCGCTCCGCTGAGGCTGAGGCAGGCAGAGGAGCAGGGAGCCCGCTTCGGGCCGCGGACGCTCGCCGGCGAGAGTTTAGCACGGGGCGGGATACCGGCCGGCCGCGGCGGTAGTGGCCGCCGGGTTAGAACGGCTTCGCCCCCGAGAGGTGACCCAAGCGCGGCCCCTCCCCCCTAGGGCAGCAGACCCGCCGCCGCTGCGGTGGTGGCCAATGCGGGCTCCGCCGTGGAGGTTGCCGCCGCCGCAGCGCCGCCGGGGCTGGTCCGGCCGCCGACCGCGGGGCTCGGCGGGCAGCGGATGTGCGCGGGCGGCACCGGGCCGGGCAGCTGTGCTGCCTGCGGGAGGAGGGGGAGCGATGCGGCCGCGCCGCCGGCAACGCCAGCTTCAGCAAGCGCATCCAGAAGAGCATTTCGCAGAAGAAGGTGAAGATCGAGCTGGACAAGAGCGTAAGTCCGCGAGGGGAGGACGCGCCAGGGCAGTCTGCGGGGCGGGCGGACAAAAGCGGCCGGGAGGACGCTGCGTGTGTGTCTTAGTTGGCTGGGAGACTTTCAGTCAAGTTTAGTGGGGGAGGAGAGGTGTTTGGCGGCGGAGAAATTTCGTTCCCCCGTCCCAGCTCTTCTCCGAGCACGGCCGAGTTTGGCTGGCGCGGCAGGAGCGCTGCCTGAAAGTCCCTGCGGGCGGGGGGCAGCGCCCGCCTTTCCTGCCTGCCCCTGGGGTCCCCTCTAGCCCCAAGAGCCTGGGCGTCGGCTGCGTGTGCCCCCCTGTAGCCGGAGCGGGGGTGAGCGTTGTCGGGAAGCGCCGCTGCCCGCCGGAGCGGAGCGGAGCCTGCATGGCTCCCGGCGCGTTAGTTTGTCTGTGTTGCTGGCGAGGGCCGCGCTCGCTGCCCCGCCTCGTGTTGCAGCGCCGCACGTCTCCCGTGCCGCTTTATCTTCCGCTCGGCAGCCATCGGGCCCCGTGCAGCGCGGCTCGGCACGGCCGGGCAGGGCGGGGGCCGGCCCGCCGCCTTCCAGCGGGGTGGGATGGCCGGGAACTGGGAGAGCACTGCCCACCCAGTGCCGCGGGAGGGCAAGGCGGGCTTCAGCCTGGGGCTGGCGGCGGGAGCGCCCCGGGCCGGGGCTGCGTGCTCCCCGAGGGACCCCGGCCCGGCTCTGCAGCCCGCTCACTAACGCTGCCCCGCGCTCACGTTTGCCCTTAAAGCATGCGGACCCGGGATTCCGGGCTGGTCCGCGCCGAGATCTCCCCAAGCGTGCAGATCCCCGCGAAAGGGAAACTTGTTAAAAAGAAAGAAAGTAAAAATAAGTGTGTTGCGTGACCACGCCGGGTAGCGGAAGTGAAACAAGGAGGGGAAGGATATAGCTGGGGAAATGAGAGCCGTCTTGTAGCCCTGCAGAGAACAACTGAAAGCTTGTTTTTTGTTTGCGTGCTGGCCGGCCCCCGCGGTGCGATGCGCGTCCGGAGGGAGGGAGCGAGGGAGGGCTGTGCTCCGCTCCGTGGCTGCGCAGCCTGGCACTGCTGCATCGGCCCAGTGCAGCATTTCAGCGAGCTCGGGGCCCAGCCAGTGACACGGAGCTGCAGCACACTCTCCATTTAGAAGAAGCCAGTAGAAAAGCTTCCTCAGCCCAGCTCGTGTGGCTGTGAGTGCTTAAGGGCTGTCTTTCTACGTGCACTTTAGTCTGGGAGATACGCTACATGGGTTTGATTGAAAGACGCCGTTTTATTCTTCTAGGCAAGACATCTGTACATTTGTGATTTCCACAAAAATTTAATTCAGAGTGTGAGAAATAGAAGAAAGAGGAAAGGCAGCGATGATGATGGTGACTCACCAGTGCAAGACATCGACACTCCAGAGGTAGCTAAACAGTTGGGGGTATTTTTCCGAGTTATTGTGTTAAGCTTCTTGATGACGCTGAGTCTGCACCAACACCACTCTCCCACTTTTACAGCTTACCTTACATGTGGGAAAGGGAAGATTCTTGATTCGCATTATTCTTAATATAACAGAATTTAACTGAATTTTTGTGGCATGTTTTCTGATTAAAAGGTGCAGAGTACAATGAACAAGAGTCTGCTTTTAAGTGTCTGATGGTTCTCTCAGAAATCTGCTGTTTTCAGCTTCCTCTCCTCCTTAGTGCTTTGCCACATGCCATCGAACTCTTGTCTTTTGCGGAAGCTGACAACCTGAAGGGAATTGCAGGTAGTGCTTGGGATATAAATGCTTCTCTGTCCTGCCCCTCCAGACCTTTCTTTTGTGCTAAGTGTACTGCAGATGGCACTTACTCCATTACCTTAGTAACTTTAAAAACTGAGAGTTTAATGATAGTAGCTTTGTTTCTGCCCCACTATGGGGGAAGAGCTGTTTTGGGAGCTCTGCGATGAAGGAGTGGAGTAGAGAAATGTGGTGTCTTTTCAATCTGTTTTCTCTACTGCACACGAGTGAAATCTGACCCCTTAAAATAAGGGAACTAAAGCGTTCAACTTTTTTTCATAGTGTAATGGGTCAGTCTTGAACATAAAGCTCTCTTTTTCTTACACGAGCTCTGTGTTATTTCTGCTACAGCGTTGCTTAGCAGGTGCTCCACAGTTTGTTAATTTTGTTCGGAGCCTGTTACGCCTACTGGTCCCTTCTCAGAGGGATTGTTAAAACATTCTTCAGAAATTGCTCCGTAAGTGTTAATTTAATGGCATCCTGATGGTCAGCATCTGCAGATAACAGAAAGTAAGTGAGGAAACTTTGTGCAGGAATCTGTGCCTTTAGGCAAGAGCCTCTAGTCTGAAGGCTCTGCCTAAGAGGATTTTAGGAGATTGAAAGTAGTTCGATGCTGGGTGGTGGTGTCTGTCTGTTAAATATCCGGGATTGTTTCTTAGAAAGTTCTGTCTAAAGCTAGTGCTTGTGAGTGACTTCAGGTAGCTCCCTGATACTGTGTAGTTGCAGCTCTCCTGGAGGCCTGTTTTGCTTTCTTATGCCAGGATTATAAAACAACTGATGGTTATCTCCAGAACAAGAAAACAAGGTTTTTTTTTTTTTCCTGAACAGTGTTATTACAGAAAAGAAAGCCGGGAACTATTTTTGAGGAGTGTCAGCTGGCTGTTTGGACAAGGGCAGCATGTTCATTCCTTGTAATTACTGTATGCCTTAGATACTTGTTTGCCCTTGACCACCTTTATCTTCAATTATTACCCCTAAGTTTGCTAAGGAAAGAAGTATCATTCTTCTGAAGAGTTTTAAGGCTCTCCTGCTTCCATCTCAGTCATGACCATCTTTACTGATTGGAAATGATTGCTACTGGAGGAGAAGAACCTCTTGAGGTACTGGTAGCTTCTGGGGCTTGGTGAAAAGCAGCTGCTCCTCCTTTGCATGATGCTGCAAGGATGGCATCCCCACTGTGACTTGGGAAGTGGAATTTAATGCCATGTAAACGTAAGAAACACCAAAGGATACCATCCTTTATCCTTTATGCAGGGTGGTCTCACTTCAAGTCTGGCCAGGTTGCCAAGTATGCAGTAGCACTGCAGGTTTAAGTTCTGCAGTGAGGCTGTTAAATGAATTTAAAGCAAAAGTGAATGTCTTCATCAATCTTTAATGCAGTGAATTTGGAGAATGCTATTGTAATTGCAGCTGACCTAGTAGAATTTCTCATTCAGCCTGCTTTCTGAGCTTGCTCTCCCACTCAGTCATCTGATTAAGCTCTCTTAGGTTGTCAGGGAGGATGGGAGGGTAAGCTGTTGTTGGGAGAAGTGACTGATCAGAGTACATAGGATTCAAAACCGATGGAGTACTGGATTAAGGCTGTGTATTTGTATCCCTGAAAGGACTTTGTGTAGTTCTCTCGAATGTTGACTGACACTGAGAAAGCATTTTGGGCATTGATGCCCACGCACATAACTCCTGCATTTTGCTTGTGTAGCAGGGATACATTTGGAGAGCCAAAGCAGTTGTTTTCTTTACTTCAAGCCAAGAATGCTTGTGCTCTTTCACAGTGCAGATGTGCTGTGTCTTGTATGTAATCTACATAAGATTCAATGACTGAAATCACAATATTGGGGCCTCCTTTGAATCATCACCTTCATAAATGTTGTATTAAAGTTGCTATTGTACTTTGTGTTACCGTGCTGGAACTGGGAAGCAAACAAAAAAAACCCAGAACGGATGAAAGTACAATAGTTAGTTCAAAATACTGTCCACAGCTAAAAGGAGGTAGAGGCATGCTCAGGAACAACAAAACACTGTTAAACTGAGCTGGGCTATTTTCCTTTCTGCTGGAAGGTGCAGGATGGAGTTTGTTTCTTGTCAAAATGACATCTACTGAGCTGACTGTTTACATTTGCGTATCTGTGAGTTTCCATAATGTTTTTGCAAGGCAAACTATTAACGACTAAATTTTTTTCAGTTAGATTATTTTCTTCCCCTTCCCCCTCTTTTCTTCTAGGTTGATTTATATCAGTTACAAGTAAACACACTTCGAAGGTACAAAAGACACTTCAAGCTACAGACCAGACCGGGACTTAACAAAGCACAGCTTGTTGAAGTATGTATGAGTGTTTCCCATAATAGAAAATGCAACTTGCAGTGGCATGTGGTTTTCTATACTCTATGATCCTTGCATAAAGTGCCCATATAATCTGGATTTTAGGAGGACAAAAGGGAGCTGCTTATCTAGCTTCCTTCACTGGCCACAGCTCCTGAGCCAAGTAAATCAAAAGTAAAAGCTCTTTCCAGAGGAGGGACTCTTAACTTCCTAAAGGAGTGTGTGCTGCTTAAAAACACAGTATTGAACTGGAACAGTAAGAAGATCTTCATGCCCCTGAATGTCATAGAATCATGTATTTATTCTGTCTGTGCATCAATCACAGCTTCACCTGAAATGTCCTGCTGAAAAGAACTAGAAACTGAGAGGTGTCAGTGAAGTTCTGGTAAGGTTTAGACTTTGCTTTAAAAAACTAGTAACTGCAACCATAGGTTTCTATATATGTAGAGTACAGAAACCTGAAAAAAAACCCCATGCTTCTATTGATAATTAATTCTGTTAAAACCTCTGGAGTCTGCTGTCAGAAAACTGGAATTTTATGGAATTTGCTATTTCTAAAAGTGCTGAAGCTGCATGTCAGTACAGCTGTATGTTAGCATCTTTGCTTCACATGAGTGCAGTTTTAAAGGAATTCTTCAGAGCTGCAAAGGTGCAGTCCCAGCATATTGATGTAAATATGTGGAAGAGCTGGTGATCTTAACAGGAAGGTATAGCTACTGATTTTTCACTTTTATGCAGTGATACATCCAGCTGTACTTAAGTGCAGACACTGTTTTCCTCTCTCTTTAATCTGTGTGGATCAAAAGTAAGGCTCTTAAAGGTATGGGTGATCTCAAGGCTGAACTGTAAAAGAGTAGTCCTGCTGCCACTAAGTGTAAGAGTGCAAAATCAGTCTTCCATTTTCTTATGTAGATTGGCTCTTGAATTAGCAGGACTGATTTGAAAAAGCACAAGCAGTTTTTGTTCTGCAAAAGTGGTGTTTCGGAGGGTCTGTTTTAGGTACATCTCATATGATGCTTGCACTGGGTTATTCCAATGCTGCATGGTGTGCATGGGCAAAGCTGCTTCTGCCACATGCTTGATTTGACTGACCTGCAGGTATTTGTGAGCCATAGCCACAGAGCTTCCTTAATATACAGTACATTGGATTCCTTGTAATCTGTCCTAACATACCATGGACACTGCTCTAGTGTTACTGAAAGTTCACTTGAAATTACTGCGTCCAACTGCTTCTCCGTGAATGCTTTTGGGGTAGAATTTAGAAAGCTCCCTAACTTTTTAGTTAGGCTAAACATTTATTCTTTATCCTGTCATGCTTAAGTGAGCAGTCCCATATTTTTCACTTCATAATTTTAATCTCCAATCTGGCAAAAAGCCAGAGAACAGACTCAGTTACAATATTTTGCAACTTTCTTTTAAAGCTGGTGTTCATTTTGGTGATGGGAAAGACTGGTGAAATGACAAGTGATTCAAGAACTGCTTACTCATTGTCATATTTCAGTGGTTATAGCATGGTGAATTTTCATTGATAGTTCTATTTTGGAGAGCTGGATGTTCAATTTTAGTTCTCTGATAATTCTTGTGTTATGTTAGATGTTTCTGCCTGTGGCTTGCTGCAGTAACCTCTCATAACTGTGCTGTCACTCTTGATATTCTGTAGTCATTACCTGTTATATTCAAGCTTTAACTAAACAGATGTAATGATAGTCCCATGATTGCTCTGATGGTTTTGAGAGTTTTTTTCCCTGAAAAATTTCTCTTTTTTTTACTTTGGAAATTAGGAGTACAATCTGCTACATTTAGTTCAGTTATCAGTTCAATAGTTCCTGTTTACCTTTCTATGACTACTGAAGAAACTTTAATGTAGTACCTTTAAATTTGAATCTTGAGTTTTTGCATGTAAGAGTAATTATTTAATTTCCTTGCATTCTTCCTTTATAGATAATTGGCTGCCATTTTAGGACAATTCCAGTGAATGAAAAGGACACCTTAACATACTTCATCTACTCTGTGAAGAATGACAAGAACAAACCAGATCTAAAGATGGATAGTGGGGTTCATTAGGCAGAAAAGGTTGGGACTGAGACTCAGGCTGCAAATCAAAAGACTAAGGTTTTGTTGATATGCAAAAGCTTTCTTTGTAACTTTTTCTTCTGAGAGAGTTTGTCTGTTTTATTTTTCATAACCTTGCTGATTTGTTTGAAAACCATCTCTTATGAAACAGATTTCCTCAGCAAAAGTACTTTAAATAAAAATATCACTGATATTGTTGCTCAAATGGGTGTGTCTGTAATTTTAATGAGTTGGACTCCATCCTGACAGGTCCCATCCAGTTCAGCATATTCTGTGATTCTATGATACTTGTACGTAATAGTTAAGCTTTGATGAACTATGTAAAAATATTAAAATATTTTTCAATTAAAATGTGCCAAGGATATATTTATAAATGTACCTCAAGTGCTCATGATGCAATGCCTTTAAAAACAAAAAGCTGTAGCAGACTTGGCAATAGGTTCTTTTTCCTAAGGTAAAAGGCTTTAAGTGTCAGTTCTGCTCTTAACTGGGCAGAAATGGCTGAATAACACTGTTTTTTTCCCCTTTGGAAACAAGAATTGGAGGATTTTCTGATTTATTTATTCATTTTGTCATTGCTGGGATACATGCTTCCAAGCACTGAGGCCTTCCTGGTCGTATATTAAAATGGAAAAAAATGCAGCTTTCAAATTTCAAAGCTGTAAGTACAGATGAAGAGAGTGCTGCAGTTGGCTGTGCCGAGAAACCCTTCGACTCGGTAGGAAATCCTTTACCTGCTGCCTTCTCCATTTGTCTGCATGGACTGCTGCTAAGAACTTAATTGGAGAATGAGTCAAGCCTGTATGTGGTCAATACAGTCTCTTCTAACAGGCACACTTTTTCTTTTTCATTGCATGGGTTAGCTCAGGCCTGTTTAAAGCATCAACCCCCTCAATAAACCCAAAACTTGTGCTAACTTATGGAGAATAATATCCACCAATACTTAGGCTTTTAATTGATTGTCTTAGAAAATTCTGATGTTGAAGATGGTATGAATGACTTGTATTGTCAACTATTGTGCCTGTCTAAATGTGTGATGTATGGAATATGATTTCTTTCTGCTTATAACTGTGCGCATAGGATGAATAAAAAGCTGGGGGAAAATTGTTTTCATCTGAAAGCTGAGGACAACATGGCTTCAGCTCGTTCAGTTAGCATTCATTGCAGCTCCAAACCTTAGCAGATGTTTGTAAGCTTTTCTTTAATTTGGGAAAAATGAGAAAGCAGTATGTCCGTGATCTAATCTGCCTGATCTTAATCTTTCAAATTTTTTTTGAAATTGCTACTCTGCTGGCATCACTACAACTAAGATGCTTCACTTTGCTTTTTTTGACCTGTGACACTTGCATAGAACTGAATGATGATAAACCCTAACCTCAAACTGGCTGCCTTCCCAGTATCTCTCAGTGGTATCATTTCTTTCACTTGTACTGCTTTATGTTTTTCCACAATACAGTTCTGCAGTGCTGGCCTAAGTTCAAGACAGTGATATCTAGCTAGTGACAGCTTAAATTGGTGCTCCTTTGAAGATACATTTTCATGCCCATTTCACTACAGGGACTGTCAATTTGTTTACTAAATGTCCTTTGCACATGTCCAAGCTTCTTACCTTCAAAGTGCGAGTTGCATAAAAAGCCAGGGAACCTAGTTGTGGATAGGACATCCAAAAGATAAAGTTTTTTCGAGTGTATGACAGGGTTAAATGTTCTCACCTAGGACTGACAGGACCAGTAGAAGAAGAAGCTCTGTGAGGGAAGGAAAGTGGGGAAAGAAACAAAAGTGAGTTTCTATGGAAAGTCAGTCAGACTAAGTAGTAGTGTGAGTGACGCTATCTTGCTGCATGTGGGAAGCGGCAAAGTTTTGTTCTAGTGGATTGTGGATTTTCCAGGAGTCGTGGAAGAAAGGTAGCTGAAAGCCACCAGCTTTAGTACCCAGCTTTGTATCTGCCTTAAATTTTTTTGCTATGGCTGCTTTGCAAAGCTTTGCATGCCATGCATGTGCAACATGATTCTTGTAGAAACTAGATGACGCAAACAACAGAAGTTAACATACCCTAAAACCTTGTAGAGGACCTGACACCAGAGCACACACCATAAGTTTTTTTGCAGAGCACTGACTTTGGATATTTTCACTGGGTTGCCGGATTTATGGGATTTATTTTACTATCAACTGATTATTTGGTAGGAAGCCCAAATCACTCTAATCTGCTTGAATAATTACACAAATGAGGCTTAAAAAGCCTGGTGACACAAGCTGTTAACAGTCAAATTAGGACAAAAATAGTACACACAGATTTACTTGAAACGTTTATTATTGGCTGTGTACAATCACCCCCTCACCCAGTATCCAACCCTTGTTTACTAACAAGAAGGAAAACAGTCATGGTGGTATTTCCTACTGACACATGCAGTAAGTGTGGTAAACTGGCAGTAGCAGTTTGGGCCAATGTATAAGATTATTATGTGAACAGTGTGTTTTTTAAATAGAGGAGACCACACAGCTCCTTCCGTACTGACTCGATAGCTAAAGGGTTTATATGTGTAAGGCAACAAGTCAGGCTTGCTGCCTGTAAGCCTGGCTTGTTCAGGTGACTGCTTAAAATTATGTGGTCACCTCTCAACACCTGCCAATACCAATTGCCATATAACAGAAGATGGTCAAGAATTTATGTCCCTTTATATCTGTCTCACAGATCACAATACTTCTTAAATATTAAGATGATTATCTGTTTTCTGTAGCTATTGCCTTGCAGACTAAACTAAAAAAGCCAGTATTTTAACTTAATTTTGGGGTACTGTATTTCAAACAGAGCTTGATTTAAAAAATGTTCAGCACTAAGATTAAGCAATTTAAGGGCTTAGGGATTGCATACTCAAGGCAGGTGGCCAGTTAGAAATAAGACCCAAGTGTGCTTTTGTACTGTTAGTGTCAATTTTTAGTATTTTTTTTGTTACAGCAAAATACTTTCAAATATGGAAACACATGCCTTTTGTAAGTGCACGTATTTTAGAATGCCTAAAAGAACAGGGGAGCCTCTCTTCAGAAGTACCAGGGACTGAATGGTTTCAGCTTAAAATGGCATGAAAAGTGTGATGGCAATAATGGAATAGGAAGCTGCAGTGCCGTAAGTTGCTCTGAGAGTCACGTTCCTAGCAACATGAGGACTTAGGCTTGAAGTTTCTTTGTCCAAACTAGCTAAGGATATTGTGCTGAGTAAGAAGAGTTATGCTTTTTGCTGGGGGATGCATATTAGGATACATTAGGAGCTTGTGCAGTCTGTTAAACCATGGAAATGACTTTATGGAAATTAGGTCAGCTACCAGATTTGAAAAGAAAACTTCTTACGTATTTGATATTTAATAATGGTATAGAAAGGAAATTCTTTCTACAGTGTAAAGTGAGGCAGTGACTTGTGGTTAGAAAAGAAGGGTTTTTTTGGTGGTAGTTTTGTTTTTCCCCTTGAAAACATTATTACATGATCGTAGAATGTTGTCTGTTATCTTTGCTTGCAGACTTGAATCATTGACTGTTGCAGGGGATCACAAAAGACATCTTTAGTCCAAAGAAAATATCCCTGAAAGATAGGATCACATATTTAAACAATTAGATCATTGGTTTATTAGAGCTTTAACATGACATGTGTTTCCTGCTGTGGATATTTTTTAGCAGGTATCATGATATGTATGGGATTACTGTGTGTGGGGGATGTCCTTCCAGCAATGCAACTGCAACTGCAGGTCTGAATGAAAATACTGCATTTCTACCTCTGCTGGCCTGCTGTGGGAGCAATGATAAAAACTTTCATTGAAAACTGCCCAGGTTGCAGAACTTCCACCCTGGTATTTCAACTTTGAGAAAATAAACTTACCAAATAAATTATATTATCGAAATAAAAGACTTTGGCATGTGCACACATACTGTTTTAATGCAGTTTGTCCCAAGAGCACAGATGCAGAGGAGGTCTTGTGCACCTCAGGATGGTAGGAGGAGTATTTTCTTCCATATTTGTATCAAAGGAAGAGGCTTTACTATGCTGCTCAAAGGTTGAAGCTAGAGACCCAAAGTATGCTTCAGTGTGAAGACACCGTATCTGGTTTTAGGGAAAGTGAAAGATGAAAATCTTAGTTAAACCCTACTTTCAGTTTGAATGTAAGATTTTTAACTTTAGAAGTCTTTCCTCCTTGGTTCAACTTGAGTCCCCTACAGGAGTGCTGAAGAGTTGCCTGTGTTGGATTTTAGGGGACTTGAGCAATAAGCATTAAGAGGAGCACATAGAAAAACACATTTTTGCTTGCTTATATAATGCCATCATATTTTGGTGCCTCTGAAGTATTCATAAGTTTTGAACTGTTGATATTTCTAATCCAAATTTACTGAAGAAAAGCTGAGTGAAATAATACTTCTTAATACATTTTATTACCTAAAACCAATATGGGCTGATGGTGTTTATTTAACTCAGTTATGTTCTTTCTATGCAACAACAACAAAAATCCCATGTTCACTGAGAACTTGACTGTTCAACTTTGTCAGCAGTTCAAGCATGACACGGTGTTGATGTTCTTGGGCTCAATCCTTGCCTTGCTTTGTACAAGTATGTGTGAATCCCTCTGCCCCTCCCTTGCTTTTCTGCATTTAACAGCTATTTTAACAGAATTACTTGTTCAGCTGACATATGTGTATGCACTTTAGAATAGCAATACAGTTCTACTTCATGGAACAGAAATCAAATAGAGTGTTTTTGTGTTCCTGAAGGCATCTTCAGTGCAAAATGCTGCAAATAAAGGTTTGATACAGTTATTCTTAGTTTGGATCATCAGAGGAGTCAAAAGTTGGGTGATTAAAATCATTAAATCCCTGTTAATAGGACAGGGAGGTTTACAAAGTTTGCTAAGCAAGTCCTAGGTGAGCCCCTGGAAAACAAATCCTCCAAACCGACAGGAAAAGAAAATTGGCTATGTCTTGATATCATTTCAAACCATCTGAAGTGATGAATTTCTTTAAAATGACAGCTTATTCCACGTGTGGAAACTGTGAAATGATGGAAATATAATGGGCAGTTGTGAAGAACTATGCAAGTTGGCATGAAATGAGTGCAATCTTACTTTGGGCAGCAGAGCAATTCATTCAAGTTGCAGTAACAGATCACCTCACAGCTCTTCCCTTCCCAGAAGTGGTCTGGCAGACCATCCACGTGTCGGAGGTTCTCCTGGCTTTCAGGGATGGTGTGACAGCTGTGGTCCTTGAGGGCCCTCTTGTAACAAGAAGGGCGCTGGGCAGGCACTGCAGGGGTCCCCAGCAGGGTGCTCAGCAGCAGCAGCACCGAGGCCAGCTTCATTTTTGCCAAGCTTCCCACAGCAGGGTGCTAAATAGAAACAAGGTACGTGACACAGGTATTGCTGCTGAACAAACCTCTTTCCCTGATTTCCTTTCTGCCTTGCATTTTTCTTTCCTGTGAAGTTCGGGCTATTTGAGCCTGCATGCTGGAGAGTGTTTTCTCCTAGGAGGTAAATAATATTGCAGCAGAATTGATATTCATTACTTTCTGTATAACCTTGGGAATCCTTTCATTGGGAATTGAGGCTTCTGATGCTGGCAATTTTGTTGTTTCTTTGGCCTCTCACCTTGAGAAAATTGCTTTGAGCTGGCCGTGTTTTCTTGGTGGTGTAAGTGATTGTATTGATTGCTCCCAAATCGGGGAAATGTCTGGGTATGTGTCCTTGCCTTCCTGGCCACTTTGCCTGTCAAAACAAGAGTCACATAAAATAAATAGTATCCTTCCCCATCAAAGTTGTGGAAAAGCTGCTTGCTGATTGAATCCTATGCCATTGGCCATGGGAGAAACTGAGGCAAGTAAGCAGCTGTGGAAGCCAAAGCTGTCTGCAGTGCTGCCAAGTGCTGCTGTCCTGGGCTCTGGTGTGATACAGCTTTATGGAGAATTTTTAGGAGAATCTCCTTTATTGCGTTTTTTTAGTACTGCAGACTGCTTAGTTGAGTCTTGCTACTGGAGGTCATTATGGTTTAACTGGTTTTTTAGAAGGTGGGATAAATTAACCCTTGCAAAACTCTGCTGGCCACTAGGCTTTCCATCGTTTGTTTAATGTGAGCTCTGCTGTTCTGTGCTGCTTTGCATAGTCTGTCCAAGCCACAAAGCTTTGGATCCTTGAACTTGCATTCACTTTTACATTAGGCTTTTGAACAACGTTTTGACTGAGCTTTTATTGGTATTAGGGAAGAGACTGGGTGTTTTACCTCTCCTCATGCTCAAACAAAATGGATCTGTTGTCTTAACTGAATTTAAATCGGAATTCTGCTCTGGAAATGAGCCTGAAGAATGACCAGCTCTACCCAGCACTCTCCATGTGTGCTTATTATTTTTCTTGTATAAGACTTAAGGAAGATTTTGCTGTCCTTCATCTTGTTGGAACTTTGGAATTAAAGCCCTGACACAACATTATGGGCCAGCCCTAGTCTTCCTTGTGGGGCTGAAGATTAGAATGGGCTAACCCAAAAGTAACCCAATAAATAAAATAAAGTGTAAAGCAATGTCTAATCAAAGACTATCAAAGGTGAAGATGGTAGAGCGATTATCTAGATAAGGAAAAAACCGAGGTATGCCAGCTGTAGATTTGACTATAATATGGGTTACTTTGTAAAAGTCTTGAGATCGCCCTTGAAAAACAGTGAACTTTTAAGTATATAAATCTACAGTACTTTCTATAAATTTTTCTCAGGTAGTTTTATTGCCACTGCAGCTGTCTCATCTTCCATTTCTTCAGCCAGTGAATAAAATGCCATGTAAGAAAATCTGGAAATTTGGATTCCTGTTAGGGATAAAATGCAACACCTCAAAGCTTTTTGGTTATTTATTTTTATATTTATATTTGAACTTGTGGTTTTTTGAAAATCAGTAGCCAAATAAAATATTAACAAGTGGCCAATATATTAAAGAACATGAGTGAAACAAGAATAAGTTCTTCTGTTGGGTTTTTTTTGCTTCTGTTGTGGAAGTAAAACCCATTGAATAATTCCTTTTAGTTTCCATGAACTTGTATGGGAACTTTTGAGTAGAAGACTCCTATAAACTACTAGTAATAGAGCCTTGGGGATCTATTTTTAATTACCTCAGAGTGCAGTATTGAATAACATATTTTCTTTATTAGTTTTAGACCTCAAAACTACAACTTAAATAAAGTAAACATTGTTCTAACCTTGCCTGGTATTATTTAGACTTGAGTGAAGAATCTGTGTTATTATACTTATGATTTTATTTTGTAGGAGTATAAACATTTTAGTTATGAGGGTTCTGCTCAGAGAAGTCTAATGCTCAAAGAAAAATTTGTTTATACTATACCTAGATAAATGCCAATGTCAGGGACTACAATTTAATCTTCTGACTGAGCTTAATTATTTAAGTATTTAATAGAAGAAAATTTCCATGAAAGAGAAAATTAGGAAGCAGGGGGTTTATGCCTTTGTTTCCTGTGATTGGATTATTCTGTGCCCATGATACCTTGCTCTTGTGAACTTTTCTTAAATTTCTAATAATTCAAGTGGTCTTTCCCTTCCTGGAGTTCAACTGAAATGCTCGTCTGAATCTGTTACCAGCTGCCTATCACCTCAAAATTTGTAGGAATTCATTTCCTGAAAAATAGGCACATTCATCCTGAAAATAGGCGCATTCTCTATACATTGTCAAATTACTTGATTCAAAAATCACGACCTACAGTTTGTAAGGTGATTCTGTAACTCACTACTTGCCCTAAAAAATAATAGGATATTGCTGTAGTGTGTCATCAGGAGGGTTTCTATGGGTGAGTTCCAAAATCAGTATTAGCAAAGTCAACAAGCTAGAGAGCTGTAGATAGACAGCCCTTCTGATCAGTTATGCATCTTACCAATATTTTTATTCAGAAAAAAAGAATATAATTTTGTTTCTCCTAAAATATTTCCTCTGGGGTTTTTTTGGGGTTTTTTTGCAGATCATAACTAAACAGAAACTTTTTGTCAAAAGACCTTTCTTCAAAAGGGTATATCTTTCCTGGGGGAGAACAGTTCCTATTTGCAGATGAAAGATTGCCAAGGAGCTGAAGTGTTTCATCAGCTCCCTGCACAGGATCGATGGGGGTAAGCTTGGCAGACCTTTCAGATGCAGCATCTCTGTCTGACACACTGCTGCAAGTTCTTTTCCTGAGTGCGGTTTTAAGATGTTGGAGTGTCACTGATTGACATTGACTAGGTAAAGAACAGAGCTAGTATGTGCATGTTTATTTCAAAATGAGTGTCAAAGGCATTGTCTGCTTTTTCATAGCACAGAAGATAGGCTTTTCTCATAAAACAAGTCAGGAAAATGCAATGAACAGATCCAATCACTAATGTGGCTCAAAGACTTGTTCATTGCCAGCAAGCATCCTCTTACAGTTCCTTATTTTATAAAGCCTTCTGAAAAGATAGCAATGCCAGGCATGCTATCAGCCAGGCTGACCAGCTTGCTCTATCAAGATTTTATAATTTCAAATTCTGGCAGGAGTAAAGCCATCTAAAAATACCAAAAAGCAAGCTCCTTGCATTTGTGAAAGTTCTTTTCAGTTAATTATTTTGATTATTTTGGTGTGGTGTAAGAAAGGTCTAAGACCAAATGCACCTGGGAATTCAAGTGCTTTGAAATAGTTTGGAGCTTTTCCTAAAGGAAAATGGTTAGTTTGGGAATATGCATTATGAGTCAGGAATTAGTGCTGTCTCTGCTTGTTCAGCTGAGAGTGTTTGAATTACCTTGCCAGGCAATTTGGCACCATCTAGTCTTTGGATCCACTAGATGCAGAGGTAATCAGAGTGAAGAGTAAACCCCAAGTCTCAGCCTCCTTGTCCAAGAACAACAGGGTAATAGTTCATGAGAAGTGATGTCTTTTAGAGGACATACAGTATCAGTAGGAGCTCAGGTGTTAGAGAAAATTGAGAAATGGAACAAAATGTGTATTTGGGCACTTCTGGAGATCCTCCGTAGTTGGGAAAATAGAAATACTTGTAAGTTGTTCTATCGACCATTTAAAATATCAATCCTTAATTAAATATACCCTTCTTTTCCCCTAAAGTAGGTTTGTTGGGGGTTGGGTTGATTTCTTATAGAATTTTTTCCCAGAAGTTGCTAAGAAGCTAATGGCTGGGTGCTTTTCGGTACTTATGGGTGCTCGGGAACAAACAAAGGAAGCAGCTACACAGAGACATTGATTCCACTTCGCTCGGGGCAGTTTTCTGCTCTGGGGGGGACGGCCAGGGCTGCTCGTCTCGGCGAGGCGGAGAGCTCTGACTTTTCCCTTCACCTCGGACTCCGTGGGACCACCGGTCTCTTCGTGTGTCCCCCGGGATTTTGGGAACCCGTTTCCTCCCTGCCCTGCACCCACGGTTTCTTCAGTTCTGCTCGAGGTCTCCCCACGATGTGTTTCTACAGCCCCTGCCAGCCGGGACACTTTTTTCCAACAGCTCCAGCCACTGTGAACCCTGGGAATTATCTCACCCTCCTAGAGCTGCCGCTAGCCTATTTGCTTGTGACGGTACTGAGGGGAGTGGGGGTGGGGGGTTACCAGAGGAAGAACTGTGACTGATTTGTTGTTTTGGGTTTTTTTTTCTCCTCTAGTTCTGTTTGTTGTCAATATTGTAATTATTGTTAATTTACCTTGTTAGACTAACTAGTAAAGAACTGTTATTCCTACCCTCCTTATCGTTGCCTAAGACCTCTCCTTCAATTTTGGAATTATAACAAACCCCAAGGGAAGTTTCCCTTTTCTTTGGTCCCTGTCTTTCCAAACCAAGACAAGGTTTTATTTCTAGTTGTCTAATGCTGAAAACAAGAAATACATTAATTGGTACACTTCTGGTGTGTGTTCTTTTCCAGTCTGTCCAGTGGCATGTGCCAGGTTAACAAGTTGCACTTAAAAAGCAAATTTATATTAAAATCGTTTCACTTATTCAAAATAAAATGTATTTTAGTGTTTATTTATTTGTCAAGTTTGCCCTTCACAAACACCTGTAAGATGTTGAGTATTTAATGTTTAGGTGTGTTAGTTCTTGATAGTTAGGTTTATTAGTACATTACTAAAAAATCATTACACAAGAACTGCATAACTGATAATATTGTGAAGAATTATTTTCCATTAAAAAAAAAAAAAACTATTCAGTGTATTTTGCTTGAACAGTTGGTACACTGCAAGGACAGCAGCTATTCCACTGAGAATGAATTCATGAATTACTGCTTTGTCATCAATACCATGATTCTTTACAGAAACTGAGTTCTCACTAAACCCCATTTACTTTTCTTTAAGACAGCAACTCATTGTGAAAACACCTGTCTCCATATTATATTGAGCACTGGAAGGCAATATAGTATATTTAGTGACTTCAGATGTTAATATGTAGTATCCAACTTTGAAGAAAAGCAAGATAGTAAAAGAATTATTTTGATCGGGATCCCAGCCATGCAACTGTCTTGACAGTACCTCTTGCCTGCAATATAACAGCTTCTCCCAAATCTTCTTCTGCATGTTCCCATATGTATTTCTAATTCTGTACTCTGTAACTAGAAGGAGCAAGTAGACAAGGATAATTTCAGGAGCAAAACGTACCTTTATCAGAAGATTCACTCTCTTCCACTTTCTTGGCAGCTGTATCTTTTTAGATGTACCCAGAGAGAGCTAGAGCTAGCAGGGATGAGGAGAGGGAGGGAGGGCTGATGGGAGATGCTGTACAAACAGCTCTTTGTTTGTCCTGACTTCTGCCTGTGTGTGATGAGCACTGCTCTCCAGCAGTGGGTCAGAGGATGGACTTCAGGAGCCTCATCTTTCCTTCACTGCCATCCTAGTCCTGGGGTAAAAACTTAACATATCCCTTCCAGAAGGAAAGCATTAGCTCATCCAGGATCTGATGCCAAGGTGTCTCCTCAAAGAGCAAAGTGTAGCATCCAGAACAAGAGAAGAGGAAAGATCTTGTGGAATAACTGTGTCTTGCTTGCGAAGTGTGAGCAGGCCAAGGGAAATGGGAAAGAGAAGTTTTCTGGTGTTGCACAGCCAGAAAAGACACAGACAGGTGCCTTATTTTGCATTTGGTGGGCAGGAGCAGGCCTACTCAACAATCCCATGCAGTGCGTTAATTTTTGACTTTGGGATCCTTTTAAGTTTTCTGCAACAGACATAATAAAAAAACCCCCTTAATTATTTTAACCAGATTTCTAGTACAGAATGCTCAATGGTGCCATGCATTGAGTTCTTTGCTGAACAGTATTTAATCAAGAGGTAAAGCATTGCATTGAACAATATTTCAGAAGAAGTTATTTTAGACTAATTCCAGATTAATCAAACGATCTGGTACTATAAAAACACAAAGCATGGATCTTAAATGAATTGAAATATTATGTACTAATGAGGAAAATAGTCTTGAGGCTGAAGCATGTGTCCTCATATTTCTGTTGCAGTTTGACTCTTGTTCTATTGTAGCCATCCTGGACCTATTTTGCAATGGGAATGCAGAAGAATGATTGTTGAGCTGTAATTCTTACATTTTTCTTGTGTGAATTGTTTTGATTCTGATGTTGTGTTGTAAGAGTTTCATTTTCTCTGTCTGTTGGGCTACTTCCAGTACAGAGGTTTATTAGGAGTACAGAAAGGTGCCCCTGCTCAGCTGGTTCAGTTTACAATTTGATGTCTTGGCGCTTGTTCAGTTTGATTTATAGTATGTCAGAAGTGAGCTCAGGCCTCTGTGAGAAGTTCATATCCCGTGTTCTGCTGCCTCAGCAAAGAGAGGGGGCAAATGGCACAGTTGTTTAGAAGCAAACCCTTGGAAACTGAACCTACCTACTCATGGTGGTCCCATCCAGCAGGGTGCTCCCCTCTCTCTGCTGGAGATGGGCAGCTGGGATGGAGAGAACAGGATGCATGGCTGTACCTCTGCCTCTAACGCTGGTTAGAAACGTGAGGGAGGACACTTTTTGACACTGTGGTTGCACGCACATAGCAACTTAAAAGGGGAGGGAGGAGATAGCTGCAGGCAGCAGCTGTCAGAACAGGACAGCCTTGCCTTTTCAGGGTGGCAAAATGCCTGCTGCTCCCTCTGCCTTGCTACAGAAATTCTTTTTCTGGTGCAGAGCATGGCCACAGCGTTCCGTGCCTTAAATGAGATTATCGTAATGCCTCTGGGAGTACACCGTGTTCCAGGGCAGCGCTCTCCCTGTGAGGAGGCAGGAGGCTGTGAGCCTGGTGCAGATGTACAGCAGCAGGGCACTGGCTATATATAAGCAGAGATAAAACTTGGAAAAGGGAGCCAGAGCATAGTGTGCTAAGCTCTGGATTTTAATGCCTTTTTAGTTACTTGCAAATAAATTTTGGTCTGAATAATTTGAAGTTTTTATCAGAAGGTGTAATAAAGGTGTATTGGGATTATTCCCTTGCCTTCTGTTTAAGTTTTCTTGTATTTTCCAGGGAACATATGTGTTTTCAGAACACATTTTCAGAGCCTTCTCTGGGCAGCAGTCTAGTGAGTTGATAGTTTTGTATATAAAGTGAAGTATGTGTGGAATAGTTTTCTTCAGGAGATGTCTTGCTGCATTTTGAGAAAAGATATTTCTAATGAAGCTGGTGTTTGGCTGGTGATTTTTTTTGCTCTCCTCCATAGTTCCATGTACAATGTTTTCTGTCACTGAAAACTTTCAGGAACAAGATGAAGTTTGCTCCCTTGTGACACTGCTGCCGAGTAGAGACTGAGAAGCAAAGTGGGATTTGAAGGAAGCAAAAGTTTTGAGGAATTTCATCAGCAAAATGCAACCCAAAAGGAAGTCACTAAGACTGCTGTAAAACAACCCTTTAAGGAGTTAAAAGTGAGGTGTAGGAAATGCATTGAAGGGCTTGGAAGCCAGCACTGGGAGAAAGCAAAGTGCATAGCAGTACCTCCAGGTCTTACCTTCTTCTCCCTTTCTCCACTTTGCCCCTGACCCATTGCCCTAAATATCTGTTTCTCCACTAACTCTGTGTCTCTCCTTGTCTCCAGCCCTGATGGCTTTTTCTTCCTTTTTGGTTTCCTTGGGCCTTTCTGCTGCAGCACTACATCCCCAGTGGGCTCAGCAGCCGGTGTCTGGTACAGGCTGGCAGGGTGCCAGCTGGGACAGAGGGATAGTGAAAATTGTGGGAGCCTTTTTGTTCCCTACCATGGCATCTGGGATCTACAGAAGAATCATAAGGAAATCTTGCTTTTTCACCCTCCTTCATCTGGGTAGAGAGACTAATCCTGAACTGTGTTTGACTAATTTTATTTAGGGACGCTCTTTTAGAGGTGCATGTATCCCTGTTTCTTTCTGAAAAGGTATGGCATTATTAGAGGTAAGATGCAAAGTAGAGCTCCTTTGGGTTTTCTTTTTTTCTCTTCCCCAGGCTGAAGTCAGTGAGAAGTGATGGCCCATGAGGAGGCCGTGGCAGATGGAGGCAGGAGGGGGGGTGACAAGGTAGCAGCAGCAATCTGTAAGAGAGAAGTAGTTTTCAAAGGAGAATGGCCCCTGGTAGGGTGAGACAGAAGAAAGAAAAGGCAGCATTAAAATTCAGCTGCAAAAGCATAGCTGCCTCTGACATATAGCTTTATTCTAGACTAAATTTGTGTAACATGCCCTGGGAAAATGATCTTTTTCTTTTTTCCTTTTTTTTTTTTTTTTAAGTACCCAGTGCACTCTAAAATGTGCTTTGCATTTTTAACGTGAGCCACACAGGTTTAGCTTTTTGCTGTCAAAGAAAACCACTTTGCATCTTATTTGTATCCTTGATACCAAAACTAAGCTCTTTTCAGGCTGACAGCGAGAAATAGCGATGCATCTCTACTCACAGTAAATCTCCTTAAAAGATACCACTTTACCTTTGAGTTAACTGGCTCATTCATACATAGAGCTCATATGAGGAGATATATAAGGAGACTCAGAACAAGATTTTGGCAGATGATGCAGTCTGAAACTGTTCTTGAAGATTATAAAGGAATGTAAGTATTGTAGGGATGCATAAATACCTTGGAGACATAATGCCAGTAGTAATGACAGTGCCAGCAGAGCTAAGATATTAACTGCTGTCATCATTTGTTACAGGACCACAGTGGGTAGGGGACCTTGGATTCAGTCATCAGCACAATGGGCTTTTAAACAACGATAAAAGTCTTAAGTGTTCACATTGCAAATATACATAAGTGTAAAACAAATATATCTCATTTTATACCCCTCATGTCACATTTTTCGTCACTCAAATTTTATTATAGCAGTCAGAAAAAGTATTTGGAAACAGTTTTTTGCTTTTATTTTGTATCTTTTAAATTTTTTCATTTGTTCTCTTGATTTTATTTTCTTTTTTTTTTTAAGAAAATGTGCTGTTATATACTCTACAATTGCCTTTGCAATTCTTGCATCTGGTAATTTGCTTTATACGTTATACTTGCATTAGCCTGGGGGATTCATCTGAGTTTTCTGGAACACTGTTCATTGTTTGTTCTGTACAGTAGTTCTTGTTCATCCAGCATTTCTTCTATTTCTTGCCTTTGTTTTTGGGCACTGCTTTACTTCCAGCTGCTGTTTGCTGCACAGCCACATTTTTTCCTCTCTCTCTCTCTCTAATTTTTGGCTTACTGGTTTTACTGTCAGTTTTCACAACTTTTTCTGCAGGCTGCAATCTGTGCTTGGTTAAGATAGGCAACCCAAAGTACAGGGCCTAATCAAAGGCATCTTTTAGTGTATTTGCTCAGATCAATGGTCTCTTGGCATGCTCAGGCTATTGCTGTTTTATTCTCAGAAGGCAGAGAGAATGCAGTATACTCAGAATCTGCTGATGCTATGAACTATCAGTTCCAGACAGGCCAAATGAGTCAATGTTTTAAGTGTGTATAAGTTTGATGTCTCAAGCTGGCAAATGAGACTGAATTATCGAAAAATTATTTTAAATTGAGAAACTATGCCCAGTCATCACAGATATTGCTTGTCTGATACCTAGAAATCCATGCCTGCCCTGATTCTGTAACGATTCAGGATGTTACTGGGTTTTGTTCTGGTTTTGGCCTGGTTTTTTACTGTTCAGCTAGGAATTAGCTATTGATACTTAATACCTGGCACCTGGCCTTGAGGATGTGGAGTAGTATCCTCTGAAGGTGCCTGGTGCCAGGAGTCTGACAGAAAATCAAGAAATACCCCTGCTTCTATCACCCGTGCTAGTTTCTGTCTAGTTAAAGAAAAAAATTTTTTAAAAAACCCTGCAAACTTAATTATAAGATTTGACTTAGTTTTCTTTAATCACCACCACCAAAACCATGGTTGCTGTACTGACTTTTGAAGTCCTCCACCACACTGCTGCTTTTTGCCTATGTCAGGGTAGCTGTGACTCCACACAAAGCTGCTTGCTGGGCATTCAGCTCTGGAGTGTTGCAGTGATACCATAAAGGCTCATCCAGCCTTCAGACTATCACCCCAGCTGTACAGCCAGTAGATCCCTGAAAAATTTCAAGTGTGACTGTGTGAAGCAGAAGCATCTTTGCCCTGGTTGGCTAACCTAGAGAAGACACTTTTAAAAAGGAACAAGATGGGAAGAAGATAGCAGCCCACAACTGAGTGAGGAAGCCATCATAACCTCAGGAAACTTGCAAAAGAATCAGGAGCAGAGAGAGGATACTGTGCAGCTAATGGTTAGGCTGCCACTTAAAGGGCCTGGAGTAACAGGCTGTCAGGAACAGCATGATGTTCAACAAAAGCAAAGTCCTGTATGTGAGGAAGAATGACCCCATGCACTAGGCTGTGGTTGGAGCACAGCTTTGGAGAGTAGCATCTGAGAGTCCCGGACGGCACCAAGCTGGATGAGCCAGCAGTAGACCCTTGCAGAAAAAAAGGCCAACAGCATCCTGGCCTGCATGAGGAGGAAGGAGTGTTGTCAGCAAGCTGGGATGGTGATACTGCTCCTCCTCACTGGTCAGACACATATGGCAATTCTGGGTCCATAACTGAGTAACCTAGTGTGAAAGGAATGTGGATGAACTGGAGTGAACCAGTGAAGAGCCACAAAGGGGATTAAGGACTGGAGCATCTATTGTACAAAGAGTCTGGAAGAACTGTGACTCTTCAGCCTGGAGAAAGGAAGCCAAGGAGAGATTTTGTGTGTATCTCTCTATCTAAAAATACCTGGTGTGGGTTGAGCAAAGAAGAAGGAGACAGACTTTTCTTAGTGGTGCCCAGTGACAGGACAAAAGGCAATGGACAGCAGCTTGAACACAGGAGACTACACCTCAACATCTAAAGAACATTTTTATTGTGAGTAAGGCAAAACAGTGACCACAGAGACTGTGGAGATATCCTTAGAGATAGAAAACCCCAGCTGAATACAGGCTAGACAAAACTGTGGTAGCTGACCCTGCTTGCAGGAGAGTTGGACTGCTTGGTCTCCAGAGGTCTCTTTCAACCTCATCTATTCTGTGATTTCAGCACCTCACCTCAGTGAAAATCTGCTCACAGTGCAGCATAGGCTCTGAACTGTAATCACCCGTACTGAGGGCACCATCTTGAGTGAGCTTGTGTAATTGTGGTTTTACAAAGCAAATCTTTTGTTTGCAGACTCCCTATCTGTCCCTGTCTCCTTTTGTCAGGTCACAGTCCAGATGCCCTGGAAGAAGAGCAACTTCCCTGTGTTGTGGCAAGTGATTGTGTATGCCACCATTTGTTTCTGAACACTAAGTATGAATAGAAAATTTAGTTTCCTTAGGAGCCTCTGATGAGGGATTTTTGTCAAAAGCTGTCTGAAAACTGCAGATGCTGTGATAGAAGCTTTATGACTTAGAACTTAGTCACAGTTCATCTCACAGTGACATTCTTCCTCCTGCTTTACCTGCCAGGAATAGTTTTGGGGTACAAAAACTGAAAGATCTTTGGCCTTTGAATCTCAAGAGAACCTCTTCATTTGTTGGTAGGCAATAATGAATTAATTTTTGATGTGTATTGACAGGAACAGGATTTGTTTTTCTCATAACTAACTCAGAGTAATAGTTATGGTTCTTTAGTATTTGCCTTATTTTTGCAAAGTTGTCCCTCTGGCCTCTTGCATCCAAGGAATTATTACCTTTAGCTTCAATTACATGGTCTCTTGGTAACTTCAAATAGATTTACAAAGGCTTTGTACCTGTAAAGGGCTGTAGCTCCCGAGCAGAACTGTTTTTTTTCATGTCTTTATGAATCCTACAGCTACTGATCGCGAATGCTACCAGCTTTGGGGATAATACAAAATAGCTAGCAAGGCCACTGGTGTTAATAGAGTTA
Source organism: Certhia americana (assembly GCA_018697195.1). NCBI lineage: Eukaryota > Metazoa > Chordata > Aves > Passeriformes > Certhiidae > Certhia > Certhia americana. The sequence continues at coordinate 30,128,359 of CM031860.1, forward strand.
ATGGTATCTGTGGTGTTTCATATCTCATATGAGATAAAGACTGTAGACTTGTTAATTACACCTATGTATGTACCACAAATGAAGTCCCACACAAGGGATTTGGAGGTTTCACCCACACATTACTGCTGCTGGCAGACACTGCATTCTGCAGCCCTTTGAAACATATTTTTAAAAGATAGATTTTTGGCTCTCAGGCAGACAGGGCTCTATCAGAGGACAGAAATGAAAAGAGGAACATCTCCACAGCATGCAGCATTCTCCATGTGATGTGAGACAGCATGCTCTGCTGCTGGAAGGGCTGGGTTAAGTATGCTGTGGGCCCTAGGCAAAATACTGCCTCTGTTTCTTTACTGTAATGAATGAAGAAGAATTTTACTGCAATCACTTTTAAATTCAGACTTTTATTCTGCACTCAAAGCAAGACAAAACTTCAGTGTCATATGTGTTTAAGCTACAGGTTACATTCATAACTGACATTGAGAATGAGTACTTCCTAGATTTTCGGGAAACAAAAGTGTGAATCACAGCTGAAACATTTTTTTGAATGATATTAGACTTGACACTCAACAGAGACAAATAACATGATCTTATTGTAACATGTGTCAGTGGAGCTGATTTTTAGTCAGTTTTAACTACTAATGGAGACCACTTACTGTTGTAGTTTACTATCATCATAATCCAGAAAAATCCACACAGAATGTTATATGTGGAAAAATGAATTTCAACTAATTAATCTTTATTTCTGAGCAGAAGCTGAACAGGGATGATAATTTTTCTCTCGCTGGGGTATACAGCTTGCAATGAATACTTTTTACATTATTCCCTTTAGACACTACAGTTAAGTGTATTACTCTTCTGATATTATTTTATTTTTCAATATTTATATATGCTAATTCAATAGGAAAACCAGTCATAAAATTATGTCCTTATATGCTTTTTTTGGTGATCCTCAAGTCAATAAAGAGTATATTTTGGTTTCCATGAGCAACAGTCTTGGTAGCTCCTTCAAAGGTACTTAGGTGACTACTTCATTGTTGCATGTTTCTTGTTATCACTGTAAATAGGTTGTAGAGCCTTTAACTTTGCATTTAAATCTGTACATCATCTTACAGTAGATCTCTGTTTTCCAAGGTTTGAAAATAATATACATCTTTACAAGATGTCTTTTGTACAGTATATAATATATGTGTATATACAGATCCTCAGCTGCTGCTGCTGCTGTCTTCCTTGGTGTCTGGAATGACTGAGAATTTAATCCAAAGCATTGTAAAAAATACTTACCAGACTCTCTCTGCTTCAACAGAGACTTAAACGCATCATGTTCAGAATATCTAAAACTGAATTATTACTTCATAATCTTTGCACAGCCTCTTGATTGCATTAGCAAGACCTGACAGTGAGTGTTAGGTTTACATTATTCAACTCTTCAATACAGAACTAGTAGAGCTCAGCATGTTTTGATAGTAAGTTGCCCAAGAAAAAGGACAACTTTGCATAAAGCAAAAGCAATTAATCAATTTGCTGTTGTCTTCAGCAACCTTGGTATTCATTAAACTTAAATATACTAAACACATGGAAAATGAAAGAAAAATAAATTGGTGTGTGTATTTATGTAAATGTTTGTATAAAACTAATATTTTCTATATATTGCCCTAAGCCTGTTCACCACCACATTAATCAGGACTTATTACAGAGGAATACAGAATGGGTAAGGGTGAAAGGGACCACAGTGGCTCATCTGGTCCAACGTTCCTGCCCAAGCAGGGTCATCCAAGAGCACGCTGCCTTTCTCCTTAAAATATTTCATCATCATATTTGCAAGACACCTCTATGGGAGTAAACTATAGAAACAGTTTCATCTGGCTTTTGTGTATGTATCTTAGCCTAAACATTTAATTGCCTGTATGACATACATTTGCAGCAGATTTCCTACTATATGATTAACATTTTGCAGCTTTTTTTGGTTTATGGCTTCTATTTTAAATAGTTCAAAAAATGTTGCAGAGAGGCCTTTCTGTCCATAGGGTGACAACCTAAGTGTGAGCATTCTTCACATTTCTTAAGGCATGCTTGTTAGGAAGAGAGCTGGTAAAGCAGTTCAAAAGGTTACCAAGTCCCTGTTTCCTACATATTTCTATTGGTTTTGTTGTGCTGCAATGGGACTGTCTCCCTGGGATTCACAACTCAAGTGAAAATGATTATTTGAGTTGTACTTCCTTTTATCCCCTCTTGTCAATGCCGTTCCTCACTGTTGAACTTGTATAATTCTGACTCAGTGTTACCAGATTGTTTTTGTCAGTACCAGCACATTAGCATGCACAATTCAGGGACTGTTTTTGTACCCTGAAATATAAGCTGTCACTAAAAGAGTTTGTAGAGATTGGCAAACATGTCCCTCAAAATAACTGCCATGCAAAGCAGATAATTGACTTCTAGGTGGTGAATATTCAGCATTTATAAAGTCATCATGAGAAATTCAGGATTGAAAACTCTTTGCATTAAATTTCTTGGGGTTTCTTTCTCACCAATTTAATAAACATAGGAAGGCTTACTTAAATCCTAGTCCTCATTCTGCCAGTTCTAGAAAGCTTTTAGTAAGAAAGTAATTTGTTGTGTTCTGTAAAGCTGGATTTGATGAAAAGTGTGACGACTCTTGTGGTTGGAATACTCCTGCAGTGTTTACTGCAATGCTCTTTTCTTTCTGATTAAATTCTACATCTAAATCTAACGAATTAATGAACTTTTTAAGTTCTCCTGTTGCATAAGGATTCATTTCTGCCCTTATATTACTTGTTGATGAGCCTAATTTAATGTGGAAAACAAACCTAAGCATAGCTGATATACTGATTTTTCTTACCTTTATTTGCTATTCCAGTTCTATCACTGCTCTATCACATGTAAAGCTCAGACAACATCACCCAGATGCCCAAGGCATTTAAAAGGTAAAAATATGAATGCTGTTAACAGCACACAGCATACCAAAGGTGGATTCTGAGGAGGAATAAATTAGCCTTGGAGTGACCACAACTTATCCCTAGCTGGTCATCCTTAATCACTAGGTAAGTAATGATTTTTCTAAAGCGTCACTTTGGTAGGCATCACATATTCCTATGGGCTTTTATTTTTGCAGTTTATGCTTTGAAGAAGTTACACATCATTTATAGGTTGTTTTGGCACTGGCTGCTCGGTGGCTGGGATTTGTTTTAAATTTAAACCCCAAAGCTTGTTTCTGCTTGGGATGGCTAATGGATGAGGGGGATAATGCTTCCCCATACCAGCTCCCTGGCACTGTCTGCCCTTGGTCTGTTATCATTGTTAAAAGTATGTAAGACATGTATGGGAGGGGAGGTCAGAATGCTGAGGAACTTCCTTCTTTGATGGCTTTCCCAAAGAAATGAGATTTCTAACAAAAAGGGGTTGGAATAAAGATTAGTCCATAAAGTGTAAAGTGTAATGTAGTTGCCTGATGATGGAGAAGGTGTTCCTGCACAAGACTGAAAGGTAAAGGAAGACCATACAGTTCAGGGAATTATAAAGTCTGTATTCATCATGTGAGATCTTGTGGATTAAATATACCATGGGTTTTCAGGGCTCTCAGAGCTAGTTTTGTGCACGTGTTATTAAGCAGCCATCTCTTGAAAATTAGTTGGGTTTGGTTACAAAGAAAAATGAGAAGTTATAGCAAGATTCTGTAGAATATAAAGCAATTTTTTAATTCTAGGAGGCAAACACTATCATTGTCATTGAAAGTATCTAAGTTCACATAATACACAAGAATGTAGTTTTGTCACGTTCATGCAAGTAGCTTTCTGAGAAAAGTTCTTTATTTGATTTGCTTGAACTTTTCATTCAGACTTTGTAGGAATATGCCCTTGATCTTTTATCAGGGGAATCTGATCCCCAGTTCTCCATATTGTGCCACTGGTGTCCAGTCTTGCCACCTTTTACTCGGGTAAGCAATGTTTAGTTATTTTAATTTGTCTTTTATGGAACTATGTGTGCATGGAGGAATAGCAGAATTTGTTTTTTGGCGAGCCAACCAGTTTCAAAGTAGAAAAGTGTGAGTAAGGAAAGTGAGGAAAGTAGTAAGGAAAATAGATTCTAAACTTTTTCACTGTGTGAAAAGTTAAAATATAAACTAAATAATTATTTGCTTTAGTTATTAATAACCACTGTAGAAAAATACAACTGCCACAGGAGAAAAAGTAAACATTTAGTGAAGCTGCTGTTCCATTTCTTATACCCATCATCATCATCCTGAACAATGATCCTGACCTGCAGGTATAAAGCCTGAAGTTTGGAGAATTGCATCACTCCTTCCATCCTTCCTGAACCTCTGCTTAAAGGAAGGAAGTTACAGCAAGACAAACAGCACTTTGTCTCTTCAGTGGTGGAGAGAATACCCCTAATGCTACTGAGTTTGGGAAGGGTGCCAGTTCTGCTACTTAAGAACACAAAATTCAAGACTCCTGCCTGATTATCATTAGGATTAAAATAATTAAAGTTCATGGTGTGAAAATATCTAGCTTGCAGAGATTCTGATAGGTGTGATTTAAATTGTACCCCAGCCGTGTAAATAAGAAAGGAAAGAGGAGGCATCACAGGAAGCACATTGCAGAAATTGTACCTCATTACTACATGCAAAGGCAATGAATGAGGTTTATATAATCAGCTTTGGACAACTTCATCTTCAAAATGCAGTGATAAGTATTAAAATCTAGAACTGGTTTTCCTTACTGACATTTTTAAACAGATTGTTTGACTTCATTCAAAATTAATCCTCCTTTAAAACTATTTTAATTAGTTAAAGCCTGGTTTGAACACAACCTTCTTCACTGATCAGACAGGTGGCTCATGTCTGAATTTGTGCTGGCTCTTTGCTTGTTCTGACAGTGCTAATCACAAGCTAAACTTTCAGTTTCCTGGAGAACTTACATTGGGATAAGTGTGATTCTGTCCATAGGGTTAGTTTGATAGCACAATGGCCATACAGGGTGTGTGTACAGTATGAACATCCATATTTTTAGAGATCATGTGTATTTTATTCTGCCTCCCACTGCCCAGCCCTCCCTGTTGCTCCACCCTGAGGCAATGGAGATATGTATCCTGTGAGAGCTGGTTACCCCAGGTTGTGTTTTCATTCTGAGGGAGAGCAACCCTCAGCTGGGATATCCCACACCCCATCTCTTGGGTAGTCTCTAATGGCACATTGAGTTTCTTTACTGTCAGAACCTGGAAAAGCTTCAGGGTTAAGTCTCTGCTTATGAGTTTATGAGCAGCCTCTGTCCTTTGGAATATGTAAATATTTAAATTCTGATTGCTCCCCTTTGCATCCTGCAAAGGAAATGAAGTTAAATAGTTGGTATCAGATTGAACACCTGTACATGTAAAAGACAATAATTAAAATAACTGTGCTAACCTTGTGCAATCAGGTTTTCCTTGCCTTTAGTTTTGAAAATCACCTACAGCAGTACAGTGGCTTCTCAACAGCTTACATGGTGGTCTTCGAGTGTGCTTTTCCTGTGCACACACACACAGATTCCAACCTGAATAACTTTATTCATTATATCGATTGAAAAAAGCAGAGGTGCTCTGGGATTTTCACCTGAGAGGTTTCTAAAACTTCATACCAGAAGCCATTGAACTGCCTGGTCCAGCTGAAGTTAGCCCTTCTTTACACTAGACAAATGCAGTCTGTGGCTTCCAAAAGCCCCTTTCAATAGCTTCATGGTTCTGTGAAACACCACAGTGCAATGCCTTCATACCAGGTACAGTTACAGTGCTCCTAAAATGATAATTGATTATGAAAATGTTGAAAAAAGGGGTCTAAAACTTGCTCACAAGGAGCAGTGGATGGGCAGGCAGCAGTATCTGTTTCCTGAGGGAACAGCATGAAGTTTTGTCATGGGAGGTTTAAGTTGGATATTAGGGAAAGATTCCTCACCCAGAGAGTGGCTGGGCACTGGAGGAGGCTCCCCAGGGAAGTGGTCACCAGCTTGTTCACTTGTTTGAACAATGCTCTCAGGTACACAGTGTGACTCTTGGGGCTGTTGTGTGCAGGCCAGGAGTTGGACTCGATGATCCTTGTGGATCCTTTCCAACTCAGCTTGTTCTATGATTCTATGAAAAAGCAAACCAGGCAGTTCATCCTCCTGTGCCATTGGTCTTCTGAGCAATATCCTGCAGGGGAGAAAGCACCACCCTTTTTTGTGTGCATGACCCATTTTGTGGTCAGCATGTTAAGTTTGCACTTGGGCTTTTGCCAAGAATGTACTGTCCAGATGACCAAAGTGCAGGGTACAAATCGTGTCTGCTGTTTGTCCAGCATGTCCCATGTGCACTTATACATTCCAAAAGCATGATTTCTCCTTTCCCAAAATACTGGTCTTGCTCTTGTTGGCATGTTAAAGTCTGATTGAGCAGTGTTATCAAATGGTGGTGTCAAGGAGACTCCCACTCAGAAATCTGCTGTCTTTGTAGAGTAAGTTAGGAGGAATATTTTTGTTGTGAGCTGCTGTCAGGCCGTGGAATGAGCATCTGCACAAGTGTGTAAAGCCGGGAGTACCTGTCTGCGCCTCCATCTCTCTCCATCACCATTTAGAGGAAGGCACTGCTCTTGGTGAACTCACCCCAGATTCATTCTGAGGTTTGTTAGGGTATTGTGTCCCCAGATTCATTCTGAGGTTTGTTAGGGTATTGTGTTTGGTTGTGTTTGGTTTGGGTTTGCCTTTTCTGGTTGTGGGGGTTTGTTTGTCCCTCTGGATTTTTTTTTTTTTTGTCTGTTTTTTCACACCACCACACATTTCTGTGGGACCTTTTCACCAATTAAAAACAAAAACAAAAAAAACAAACAAAAAAAAAAAAAACAAAAAAGAAAAAAGAAAAAAACAAACAAAACCCAAACATGAACCGAAACTTGTTGAAACTTGTGATTTGGTGCCACCTGGTGTCGGAGTGCCCGTCCTGAGGCGGGCCGGTGCCGTGCCCGGGGCCGGGGGCGCGCTCGGGGCACGGCGCTGCGGCGGGGCTGCGCTGCCCGCCGGCCAAGGCGATGGGAGCAAGGAGCCGCCCCCAGCACAGCCAGCCCGGTGAACGGGCGCTTCCCTGCGGGAGAGGAGGTCAGTCCGCGCTGGAATTCGCCGGGACAGACGGCAGAGGGCATGAGTGAATGCCTTAAGCATCGGGGCTTGCTTCCCACGGGAACCTGAATTTCTCTGGTAGTGTAAATGCGCCCTTTCCCTTCAACCTTTTTTGCCCTCTTTTTTAACATGATGATGGTTATGTTTGTCATTGATTTCTGCATGCTTTGTTTTACTATATATACCTCCTATATAAATATAAAGCACAATACTGCTGGCAAACCCAGGTCTATTCTGCCTGAGGGGATGGGAATGTACTGACTGGAAAAAGACTGAAAATTTAGGCATATGGTTGAGGAATTCTAAGCTTCACAAAGAACAGCAAAAAGCTCAAGGCCGCTTTCCCCTCCTTACAGTTCGGTTATGGCAAAAAGAGTCAACTGAGACATCCTTTTGATGGGAGTATTGCTGGGTTTACCAGACCCGGTGGACTGCCTTTTTGAATCTGTAAGACTGATCAAAAGAAAACGCTCAGCTACTCTAATCCTTTATAGGCATGTTTCACTCTTGTACTATTTAATTTCTGATAGGCAAGTTCAGGACTGAACTAATTTACTCCTGGCATGAAGCCTGGGATGTAACATGCCAAAGAGCAGTATATAATAACTACAATTGGATGGAGGAACGTAGGTCAGCACATGTTTCACACCACTCCTTTTACTACTGGAGTCATGGGGTAAAATCTACTCTTTTTGCCAACTTTGGTGAAGGTGTAAATGCACATGCACAATGTAATGGCTTTAAATCTTGGATTCCTACTTGTATGCACCAGATGGATCTTGTATAAATGTTCCACTTTACAGCATGTTAGCATTTGCTAGTAGTTAGCTGGAGGTTATAGCTGCCAGACTTCTCTGTGGCAGTTTCCAGGCTTAAAAAAAAAAAGGCAAAAAGAGAAAACACAAATATAGAAAACAATCACCCACGCAAGAAGGAATGTCCAAATTATAGATAAAACTAGTTTAGGAACTGCATTTTTTGTGTTTGTTCATGAATAGTATTTGATTTGGCTTGTCCTGATTTGAACTACATGGGGTACATGGATATTAGGATTTTTGAGAAAAGCTACCTTGATTTATCAGTAGTGGCTGAAAAAAATCTTATAAATGTTTGTGTGTCATACACAGGATTATGTCTATCTTTTATATGTACAAGTGTATATATTTTTCTTAAGGACAATTCTGGAAGCTATATAGATTCCAAAGTAATTTAACAATAATTTAATTTGATTATATAGGTCAAAAGTATTTTTCAGCTTATGCATTACCATATATAAAATACATTTGTGCTAAGTGAATTTTTAAAATGGTTTTGTTAGAAGTCTAACTCTTCCAGACTGCATCTTTAAGATATGATAACATTGGGAGGCCATGAATTCTTGCCTCAGGTCCAAATTTGCTATTCTGTATATATTCTGAATATATTCAGGTATATATTAATGGTCTTGGAAAATATGCTTTAGAGTGCCTAGTTTTCATATTTCTCCATTTCTCTTTCTTTTTAATTTTGCTTTAGAATTAAATATGTAATTGCTGCCGGTGGAAAAATAAAAAGACAAAAGAAGGTTCCAAAAACACAGAAGAAAAATTCACCAGTTTAATGATGCATTAAAATGATGCATAAAACACAAAATACTGACTGGCCAATTGATAAAAACAGGACAAAGCCAGGTCTTTCTTAGCTGGTGTCTTTCTGTTGTTTTCCTTCTACCGCCTAATTTTCACTTCCTCCCACAACTTCCTTGTACTCCAACCAACAAGCAAATGTCCAAGCATTTTTATCCTAGTGAAAAGCAAGTCAACACTTCAGTTTCAATGTTACTATTACAGGTGCACAGTAAGAGGCACGTGGTGCTGCTTCAGTGGCTTCCAGGAGGATTTCATCTCACTGACATAGGACAGTAGGGTGCTGTTAGTCCTGCCAAGTTCGAGGGACCTTTTCATCCCCCACTCTCTTCCCTGAGTGTGTCAGAAATTCAAAGCCTTGGAATAATCTGGCAGCAGCCCTGAAGAGCAAGTGCCTGCAGGCATGGAAAGGAGCATCCAGCCATGTTTGATGCTCTTCTGAAAGTCAGTGGCTGCAAAATTCCCCCTGCCTTGCATCAAAGGCATTGGAAGTCAGCCTCCTGGGCTCCCATGTCTCAATGTGCAACACATGGACCCTGTTTATGTGCTCCTTTTAACTTAAGCGGGTCCCTGCTTTGGGGGGGGTGAGTCTGGCCATGCTTTTGTCTGTCCTCTGCGAAACCTGGACAGTATACTACTCTAGGCAACCAGCTCTCAGGTGATGATTATTTGTAACATTGTGATGTCCTTCCTCTACAAAGTCATGTTCAAAGTCTTCTGTTGTGAGGGAATTTTTTTTTTTTCCCAACGTTCCTCCCATACTAGAAGGAGAGAATGTTTTCTGTGATCATAGCTAAGTGTCACAACTGCATCTGCTGCCTTTTTCTGCAAGATCTTGCCAGTACTCCTGCATTTAACTTCAGGTAATGCTCTCATGCAGTATTTATAGACGATAATCTTACATTTTTTAAAATGTAGTTAAAAATGTATGGAAATTTAATAGTTACACTTCCCACCATGGAAAAGCACATTTGCAGAAAAACTAATTGTTACCAATAGCTCTAATTGCCAGCCTTGATCATTAAACTTTGCCTTGGGTCAACCTTTCACTCTGCCTGATTATTAAGGACAGATTAAGAGGCTGTTGCTAGCATTAACTTTGGGCTCATGAGGCATCGCTGTTCCCAAATACTGTGCACTTTATCTGAGTGAGCTTCAGCAGCAGAGCACTTTTCTTAAAACTTTCATTAGTGATCAGCTTTCAGAGTGACTGAAGGCTGTAATCAGATTATTACTTCCTGCTGGATGCAGAGGATACAGGCTTTTGCTTGTCTCACGCTGCAGCCTGGCTCTTCCCTGCTCCCTTCAGCAGCTGAGGAATTGAGGAATGGCCACGGTCTGGGGGCCGTGTCCTTTTGTGCTGGGAGGGTTCGCATTCCCTCCTGCTCTCCAGCGGCATCTCCCTACTGGAATGCTCGGTGGAACATTCTAAACTTTGGAAGTGTTCACTTCTGAGCTCGCTGTGCATTTTAATTCTGCTCTACTGGCCAGGACTGATGTATGTGGGAGAATAGTGGTTTTAAACACCTTTGGATGTGGTTTCCTAAAAGCTTATTTACCGTATGAATGGTGAAAAAAAAAAAAAAAAAAAAAAAAAAAGAAACGTGTGTCTCATGCTGGGCCATGCACAGTTTCCAGGCACATCTTACCGATAAAAAAAAGAATAAAAATCTTTCCTGCCTGTTGAATTTATGGCTGAGATAGCCAGATTACTAAAAACACTTATGTGTTTAATCTTTTCATGTTTTGAGCAGGAGAAGGTAAGGCAAGGAAAATGTTGTGGAATTGCTTTTTATTTTGTGGAGACTGTAAATTCTGTTACGGAAAATGTAATAAAGAAGCAGCTTAAACAAAAAGAATGGCTGTGTGAAATCGCAAAATTTCCATTGGGTGAAAACAAATCCTAACTTTATATACATTTCCCTGGAGAGATGTAATGTGAATGCTTACAGCTGTTTTTAGTTTCTTATTCCCTGATTAGGTTTAAATTAAAGGAAGGATGTCATATTGAATTATGAAAAATTACTTATTTTGCGTATTTTGGTTTATACGTACTTTCTATCACAGTCTCACTGTGGCATTCACAAGGACCTACTGAACATGTGCACACAAATAATACTAAAAGTGAACTGGCTGCAATGTTGTGGTTCTGACAGAGAAATGTGTCCACCTTCCACCAGGAAGGGAAAACTACCCCACCATGCTGAGCCTTCTCCTGCAAGACAGGTTGGTTGCTGGCTGAGAAAGAGGGGCTGTGTCTTACTGAAACCTCACCTGCAGCACCCTCTGCTCCCAGGGGTCCTGCTGAGGGACCAGGGCCCAGGACAACTTTGCCAGCCCAGATCAGAGAGGACAAGTTCCCCGAGACAGTCAGTGTGCCCCAGGCTGAAGGATACCTGGAGCAAGCTGAGCAGGAGGGGAGAAGGAAGTGCCTTAACCATCCATGCCATTCCTAAATGCAGGCTCTTCATTTTATGTCTGCTTTCAGCCCACATTCAGGCGATCCAGCAGCCCAGAGGTTTGGGGTTCAATTCATTCACTTGGGAGATTTATGTCTCTCTTCCATCAAGAAGCGCTTTTTTGCTAGAGAAGACAGTATTATATGACTTACCTAAGTAGTCACAGCTATTGGTGTAGCTCAGACTGGGTGCAGACTTGGTTTTGGTACAGATGAAAAGATTAAAAGAACTTGTTTCAAAGAACTGGCACACTCAAAGTTTTTGTATGACTGTGTACAAAGACAAAAAAAAATTGTCAATTGTTTTTAAAGCATTCCATGGGATACTTCCATTATAATTTTTCTAGCAAATTATCAGCTCTGAGGGAGTTGAAAGACATAAAGGATTCATCAATAAAAACTATTCTGGTAAATAAATAAATAAATAAATAAATAAATGTAAACACATAGTTTTAAAACAGAGTATCAAAAAGAGAAAATTATATGAATTGGACAGAAAAGGTGCTGATTTGAGTGATGGTGTTTACAGAGCTATGCTGTGTACTACACCATTTGGGATTGGTATCGAAAGGAAAGAAGTCTTGCAGGAGCTCTGTGCCTGGTGGGTGTCTGTAGTTTGCACAAATGAACAAATGACTTTGCTAGCACAGCCTCTGCAGTATAAGATGCATTAATGTCATCTAGAGATGCAAAAAAAATGCTGTCTTGCTGCAGCTGGAAATCATGCTCCTCTTAGATGTGCACAGAACTGAACATCCCATCTATGTCTTTGTGCTGCTGTGATCATCTCTCCTCTTCTTTTGCTTCTCCAGAAGAGGTTGTTCATACCATGCTATGTTTTTGACTGGGGGACAAGGAGCCTGCTACTGACCTGTAGGGTAATTGCAATAAAAAAGGTAGGATAATATTCTGAGAAGTGTGATTCTCAGAGCTGGCAGGTAAGGGAAAAGGAGGATGGAGACAAGGGTGTGAAAAGCTATTTTGCCATGAGCCTCTGGGCATCCTGGAGAGCAGCACCTCTCAGGTGTGTTTGTCTTGGCTTTCTCTGGGCTTCCCCAAATGTTCTGTCCCCCAAACCCAACTAATATTAACCCTCTCTCCTTTAAAGACTGGATATTTGGGCCAAGTCTGCTGCTGGGGAAGGGGCAACCATCCCTTGGAATGCAAACAGTGGCAAAGTCTGGTGGTGGGGGTGCTGCAGCCTGTTCCAGAGCATCCTGGTGGCTGAGTTCTCCCTACGTGCCTCAGAACCTGGGGAAGAAGAGGAGACCATGGGGCAGGATGTGACATGAGAAAGCTGCTGGTTGCCACTGAGCTTTTTGAGACACTGCTTTAAGAAAAAAATAACAGTCATGGCACTGTTATACCACAGAGGTGTATGGCCATATCCTTATAATTAATATGTGACTTAATGAGTAATTCTCCTGCCCTGCCATTCTGTCTAGAGCAGAGAGAAGTCAAAACTTTTCAATGTGCTTAGAAACAGCTAATCTGATCTTAGAAACAGCTAATCTGTTTCCCCTTCAGTGACCATCAGCACAGCCCCTGGTTTTCATCACCCCGAGTAAAGAACAGTCTGAAGATGATGACAATTTGCCAGCCACAGTGCATAACACTATTTCTAATTCTCTTCAGTCAATTCCATCTTTTGGTTTGATTCATGCCACAAAGTGCTGGAAACCACAGCATCTTCAGATGCCAGCAGCTGCTTCATGGTCCTTATCCACTAGGAATTAAATATGTCTTTGTGTATAAGCTGTCATACCTTATCAATGTTTTATGCATCAGCTCTTTCCTGCCTGCTGGTCTAAAGACATTTGGATATCTGTAGACTCCAGCAACACCTTTGTTGTTTATATTATTATTATTATTATTATTATTATTATTATTAATAATAATAATAATAACAACTATAATAATAATAGTAAAAATCGTAATAGTAATAAATAATAAAGCATTCAAACAGGCAGCTGCTTTTATTCTTGGAGAAAGGGTGACCAACAAATCACATTCTCACCCAGAAATTTCCAGATTCATCGTGCTTTATGATGTATGTATCCCATCTGACATCGACTCAGAATATTTCTCTTAGTTTTCCCCTCTGTAACATGGAGGCAAAAAAGACATCTGCTTCTCAAAAGTACATTGTAAAATTAAATACCTTTCTGTTTTGAAGCACTTTAATGCAATATGAATAGGAGCCATAAAAGTAACTCAAACTGAGTGAATGAATCTTTTATTATATACATTTTAGGAAAAAAGCCCCTACAGAATAGACAATGGATACTTTATCAATTTTCCTACCTTCCTTTTTAAATCAGTTATGAGAGATATAAATTTCTAACTTCACTATATTGATGCTAAGCAAATAGAATATCCTTGAGCAATATCACTCTTTAGTCAGTCAAGTCACTGACTTATTTCAGCTTTGTAAAAGTGACACCTTTTGAGTTCCCAAATACATATTGCAACCCATAACATGTTTTGTCTGCACACAGCAAATGCAACTGGATTAAAGTCACTAGTACCACAGCAACTCTTAATTTTTCAGATCAGTAGAATTCTGGCTTTTCTCATGCTCAGGAAAAGGGAGCAATGGGAAAGAATGAGTAGAACAGACAGGTACTTGCTCTGCACACACTTATGTGCAAAAAAAAAAAAAAAAAATTTAAAACTATTTACCTCTGCTTTGGAAACCTGGGTTTGCTCCTGCATGTTCTTAACTGAGATAGAGACTGCAAAGGATGTTTCTCCTGTAGGCCATAGGTCCCTGCAGTCCCTAGTCTCAAAAAGCGAAAACAGAAACAAATTTTCCAGTACCAACTACTCAATTACACCCGTGTTGTCAGGAGAGGTGTTCCATGAAGTGGGTTGGTGTGTTTTGGACATGTCACTGAGTGATGCATTTAATCAAGAACACCTTGCAGTTGTGAGCCTTAGGTTTTGGGGTTTTTTTTCTTTTTTCCTTTTCTCCCTCTTTTTTATTCTTCTCTCTTTTTTATTTTTCTGTTCCGCTTTCCTCTGTTCTCTCACTCCCCTTTTGCTTTTTCATCCCTCTCTCTCCTGAACAGCTGAATCTATTGAAAAGTAAATCCCCTCCTTCAATTACTTTAATATGTTTTCATACGATGTTTGCTCCACTTTATTTCTCAGCTTTGTTATTTCCACTCCCCAGTAAAATCTATCACCTTTGAGTGAGTTATTTGCTTTTCTGGACTGCAGCAAATACCACCCACTCTGTTAAGGTCAGGCTCCAACTCCTTGACTTCTCTATTGTTCAGTCCCTTCCTTACCCACTCTGTCATTGCAGCACGACAGCTCCAGCTGGGAGGGCAGGGAAATCACTCCCTCAAGAGCAGTTTATCACAGCAATAAATGTTATGTGTTTTACTAGGATGCCATCAAAGTTCACCATCACACCATCATGCTGAAGTAGAAACAATTGTTTCTTTTATTCATCTATTATATATACTTTATTGGGTAGGTGTCTATGTCCTGCAGAGATCAGCATCCTGAAGGTACAAGGCACTACCTCGAGCTTCTGCTGTGTTGTGAAAATTACAGAATTTGCAGTGAGAAGCATCATAATATTTCAAATTAATTACTGCTTCTCAGTTTTCTTCCTGTTCTCCCTACTGCCTGGGTTTTAATTACTTTGCGCACATAGGCATCTCCAAAGTCACGTCATTAAACAGTATTTGTGGCCTTTACATTTCTTTCAGGTTATTTGCTTCTCTTTATAGTACTGCCTGTTCTAGTTCTGTAAATTTCAAAGCATAAGAAGCCTGAGATTTTTGTGATTGCAACTGGTACTCAGCAGAATCTGTCCAGTCATCTAAATTGATATTTGATTCATGAAACTAAATACTTTAATTTTAATTTTTTTTTAGATACAAGAAAGAAAAGTGAAACCTTTGTGCTTACATTCTCTTCCCCATCTTCCTACTAAATATTGATATTTCCTCAGCCAAGAGAGCTTAATAAAAACTGAGAATACACTTTACTACATTAATTTCATCCAGCAGAATTCCTTGTAGCAATATGAAAACAAGTTGTTGAATGTGTGACAGGGTAATTCACTGAGCACTAAAGGAAATTGCTAAAAACAAAAAGAAATTTGTTATACTCTAAGCTCTCAGTGACATATGAGAGCTCCAGTATTCTGTTGGGAAAAATGGTCAGCAGCCTTGCACTTACTTACATTAAGCATCTCTATTCCCTGAAATGCAGGCTTGAATTGACTGAAACTATCTGAGGCTTTAGGTTAAATTCCTAGCAGTGTTTTTAGTCAAGAACATGAAGGAAACATTTGAAAGGCCAAAATATTTAATATCAATATTTTTCTGCAGAGACTCCTTTAATTTTTAATTTTTTGGTTTTTTAGCTTTTTCCTTCAGAACACTGTGTGCCTAAATCTGTCTCAATTTAGTGAAGGGAAGAGAAAACAACACCCAAGCCTAATGTCTGGAGCACCTCCTCCTCTTTATCTCTCTCTTCTCAGGAAGAACGGGATGGCAGCTCCTCTCACTCCCACTGTTTGCCCTCTCTTGCCAGTAACCCTGCAGTTACCTACAATGATCAGTGCAGAGATAACACTGTGGCTGCCAGTGCTCCTTGAGACCTATTTCACCATGAAATGGAGGTTCAAAGTCAAGCTAAAACAGAGCCAGCACCTCTTAAAATCACCTCACTGGGGACCTTTGTAAAGACAGATCAGGGATTCAGTGATAGGGCTCCATTCCCCTGTTCCTAGTGACAGGCTAGGTACCCTTGAGAAAACTAAGTACTCTGCTAGAACCTTAATTTCAAGACCACTGTACGGATTTTATGTTATACAGGAATGCCAGCTGCAGACAAATTGGAGAAATCTTTGCTTTGACTAGTGAAACTGTGTATATTGAGTCTTCAAGAAGAAATGAAGTTGTATCACTGGGGGGTTGGGACTGAGCTTCAAAGAGGTAAATATCAAGTGCAAAAACTGTGGATCATTAAATGAGGTGATACAGCAGGGCTATTCATATTGGTGTCCACAGCTGTTTTCTTTCTCCTGGTATGATCCGTGTTCACTTATTGATTCCTGATTCATCTGCTTTACAGCTTTTGATCAAAAGGCAAAGAAGGACATATTTTCCTGAATATTTTCCCAGGTTTGAGAGGTTTTTTTCTGATGGAGATTGATATTTGGCCACAGATATTGTAAAAAACTTGTGTCCTTGTCTCTATGGGCTTTAAAGAAAGAATGCTGACTGAGGGTTTTCTCTTTGGTTAATCAAAACAAGTGTAAATTCTTGAGCCTAGGAGCAGTGTTTCCTAAGTATATTCCTATTAGGATATAGTATGACTTCCCACCACCTTGGCTGTTGAGCAGCTACTGACATGCAGCTCCAGGACCCAGTCAGGGTTTGGGGCTGTTTCCTGATGGGTAGTTTGGTGGTAAGCAGTTAGAACAAGAGTAAGAGCTGAACAATGTTTTTCAGGTGAGATAACTCAACATTTGCATGGCACTGACTTGAGTAATTTCATGATTTCCATGGGTTCAGACAGGTTCAGTCAGCACAGGCTTTGTCCTCCACCAAACTCCTGAGTTAGGGTTTCAGACGCCTTTGAGTGTCTGCAGAGTTAGTGCAGTTTTATAGGGACAAAAACATATACATAAACAAAGAAAGGATTTATTTACTGTAGCCAGCTGAGACCAAAGTCAAAGAGAGAGCCTCTTATCAATCTCAGCCAACTGCAAAATGGGACATTATTTAAATTTAAATTCACTACAGCAGCAAAGCTTTGCAGTAAAGGCTTAAATGGTTGCAGGACAGCTCTCATGCTTTCCAAAGTCATCAAAAATTATTTGACTTCCATTTTGGTTCACATGGTCAGGTCCCAGAGACCAATAGCTTAATGGTTCTGGGAATATGCAGGTGCTTTTGTAGTCAGCTAACTTGTATTTAATTTGGTTTGAAGTGTTGCCCCTGGTCAAAGGAGTGACTATGGCTTCCTGTGTTGAAAAGCTTTTCACGTCCCTTCCCTGTGTAACAAGAGCTATTCAATAAAATTGTGCTCTTCCTGCCATTACCTTTTAGAGCTGTGTTACAGCACATCCACTATGTTGAACCCCAAAATTAAAAACAAACAAACAAATTATGTTAAGCCTTATGAAGCTTGTAGTCCTTTTGCATAGTTGTGCTATCTGCAGCTCAGACCTCTGCCTCCTCAATATGAGCATGTTTGGTTAAAATAGTGGGGTCCAAATGATAGATGGAATGGCTGCATCATATCTTGGGAAAACATTTAAAAGGGTGTTTTGTTTCTGTGAGCACACTTGGGGTTTGATGTAATAGAGCTTGCAAGAGTTGATATAGAGGAAATTATTGCTTCTCAATAAAATTCTCCATTTTTATTGGCTCACATACAGAGAATGGCAGCCAGCTGATAAAATACTTGGTGGAATTTTCTTTCCATCTAGCCATGTGTGCTCTACAGCTATGAAGAGTGTCCTTTTTTAAAATTGGGCAAAATTATGATCCTTTGAAAGCATTTTGTGTTTATCATACTGCTCTTTATGTGGAAGTCTGCATATTTTGTGCTTTAACTAAAATTTTGTCTTTTAAACCTGCTGGCTGTGACAGTGAAGTTAAAAAAATAACCATAAAAGTAATAGCATAAATGTCTTATCTCTGTCAGATACTTACTGGCAAAGTAAGATGTATATTCTGCAAAAGCATTTTTAGCTTTTCACATGCTATTTGGATTCCTTATAGGATGTCTAGTTAAGAGGATATATGTATACATACATATATATATATCATATGGCTTTGTAAGACAGAAACTGTAAACAACATTTGCAAAATATTTCTTCATCAGTGCCATGAAAATCTAGAAAACAGATCAGCTCTACTATCTTCCCCAAGATAAACATAGACTTCCTCCAAAATTTAAACTCTGCAGCATTACTTGCATTTACTAATAACAATTCCTTAACTTTCCAGAATGGAAATTCATCCATCTCCTACTCATTTAGTTACTGGAAAGTATGAAACATTTTATCACATTAAAATGTAGTTTGTTTTTTTGTTTGGTTGGTTTTGTTTTTGGTTTTGCTTTTTGGTTGTTTTTTTTTTTTTTGTTTTTGTTTTTGTTTTTTGTTCTCAAGGGGGAATTTGATTCCTGTGTGTTAGGGCCAGAAGAGGACCCAGCTGATGGAGTTTTATGTTCCTGCTCTCTGGAACAATTGCCATGCTTTCCATCTTCCCAGGCTGTGCACAGAGAAACTGGGTTGCCCTAGGAGAGGAGCCCCTACAGTCAGAATTACACAGAACTACCCATTCACAGGGCACCATGGATCTTAAACATTTTCCCTCCTGCAGTGCTACAGGAGAGGCTTACCTCTGCATGGCATCCACAGGTACTTCAAGGGACATCTCAAAGTCCCTTTTCTACCCAAGACACCAAAGAGCACTCTCCTGGTAGATATTTGTGAAGACACCAGAAAGCACCATTGGTTTGCACTGTTGCTTGTGAGGAATCGAAGCCTGGCAACAGAGTGGGTTGTGTTTTTGTGGGCCTCCTGCAGCATCTTCTCTGGGCACTAATTTCTCTGGATGCTAGTTTCTCTATCTGGTTAGCAAGGGAGTTGGGCCTTCCTGCAATCCTGGCAGATGTAGCTGCCAGGGAATTATAAAAATTTTTTTTAAAAGCAGGAATACAGTTGAGCTTGATGTTACAGGGCTCACCCAAGCAAAGTTTGTAGAACCCCAGTTGTTTGTATATAAATAGCAGTGTATCACCTGAACTCTGCTTTCCATACTATTTCCTGACCTGCCCTCCGATTTCAGTGACATTTTGGCTAGAATTCAGGAGGGAGTAGGCTCAGTTCAGTAAAAACCTAGCCTATCTGTGCCTATCTTAGCACATTCAGATCTGTCCTGGTAAGTTGTAGGGGGGTACCAGGGCACTAAGGTATTGTTTTCTGGGCAAGCTGCAGCTGAGAAAGTGATCTAACAGTGGGGACTGAGGTGTCTAAGCCTAGTTCTTGTCTCAGCCCCAGCCCTGTCCACTACTTTTGTACTAGTGATACACTGAGTCTGTCCTCTTCTCTGCCACTGGAAATTTGAAAACTCCTTTAGCTTTCTCATCATTACCCAGTTTGGTTTGCTGGTCACAGGAGGCTCCCTCTGCAAACTTCTGTTGACTAGATCCAGGGTGGAGGGGAAACCACACGGTGATGCTAACATTTTCATATCACTTGTAGAGTACACCGTGACTAGTCTCTCCTTATAACCTTGGAAGAGGCAAATCCTCTGACTGCTCCTCCAGAGGCTGGGAAAGAGTACAGCAGTGGGGGAGAACCTTAGTGACGAAAACCATTTCTTTTAATAGGCAGCATCCTCTCCACAGAAGCCCTGAGGGACACATTGATGTGTTGGCGTGTTTCCAGCTGGTGGGTGTGATTCACCTGACTCACCCCCTGAAGTGTATCCACATAACATCCACACATTATGTACATAAATCAACTTTCACCTGAAGAATGGGAATTCTTTGTTGTCAAATGAATGTGAGCCGTGAAGAACCTGCAAAGCGTATTAAAGCAGTTCTGAATGGTTGTCAGCTTTCCAGAGGGTTACGCTGCTAGCTGGAAATGCCTTGCTGTTCAGTTCCTAGAGTTTTCCAGGCCTAAAGTCTCCTTGTCTGAATTGTCAAACATATCATTGTCACGAGAGACAGCTGGCACAGGAAATAATGCCGTGAAAGAATCAAATGATACAGCATTTTTGTAAAACCTTTTACAAATCTGTATTAAAGCCAGTCTCTTATTTCTTATTAAATTAGCATCATATTATGCTGAAATTTTTATGCACTAGTTGAAGAGTTACAGCTAAATGATGTTATGACTCATTATGGCAATATGCAGCAGCATTTACCCAGACTTGTCTCCTGGTCCTCCAAATCTTATCCATTCCACACTTGGTTTACCACAAAAATGGCTTGCATTGCTAAAAGCTTTAAACAAGAGGACACACTTTAACATTGATCTTGTGTTTCAAATGTGCAATGATGGCTTTGTTAACAGGAAGCAGATTCAAGCCTGCTCCAGACACATTGGCAATTAGGCATATATTAGTTCTCCAATCTGCCAGAGCACAGAGTGAAAGGAGATATCCTTTCTCTGGAGAATGGAGAGAACCAGTTATGGATCCTAGGAAGTATTTAAATGGAAATACTAGATTTTGAGTAAATGAATGGTAATAATAAAATTCATTTCTGTGATGCCCAATGCTGGGAATCACTTCCTAATAGAAAAGTATAAAGAGGAACTATAAAGAAGTCCTCTTCTTGGGTGTGCAGAGCAGAAGGACAACAGGCAACAGACACAAACTGGAAAACAGGAAATTCCAACTCAGTATAAGGAGTTGCCAGACCCTGGAGCAGGTTGCATAATTCCTATCTTTGGAGATATTGAAAACCTGGTTGGACATAGTGTTGACTGCCTGCTCTAAAAACCTCATTTGGGTAGGAGGATGCTCAAGGTGAATGTCTGAGGTCCTTTCCAACCTACATTTGCATCTGTGCAAGAGCACTGTGTCCTGCAGCACTGTAGCAGTGGGAGGCTTGTTGCCAAAGCCATTTAGTGAAGAAAGGGAGGAAGGAAGGTTGCTTAGAATGGAATTTTCTGGAATATACCTGAACATCTGCTGGAGAGGAAGGGGAGATGACTTGGTCAGATGTGTGTCGGTTTCTGCATAACACTGTTGTTTTGGGGAGATTGTTGGGGTTTTTTTAAATTTAAATATTTTTTGCTAATGCACTTACTCTTCCTTCTGCCTCCTTTAGTCTAAACTAGAAGTAAACACATATTTTTAATGCATGTAGTCACAGACACAAACTATATCAAATATGGTTTGGAAGAAGATCCAGCTACAGCAAGAGACCAAGTAACTGTTGTGAAAAAACAAAGTAACATGATGAGAAGGCAAGAAGTTGCCAGAAGTGCAAATAGAAGCGACTGCCATAGGCAGTAAAGACTCAGTGGTGTTTGTTATCCCCTTTGCATTTCTACAGTGTTTGCTATATCAGAGCTCAAGAGCCAATGGCACAATCACTGAGCAATTATGTGGTGCTTGCTGTTTACCACAGAATCACAGATTACCCTGAGCTGGAAGAGACTCACAAGGGTCATTGAATCCATCTCCTGGCACTGCACAAAACAGCCCCAGGAATCACACCATGTACTGAGAGCACTGTTCAAATGCTTCTTGAACTCTCTCAGGCTTGGTGCTGTGACCACTTCTCCGGGAGCCTGTGCCAGTGCCCAAAGGTGAAGGACCTTTTCCTGATATCCAATCCAAACCTCCCCTGGCACAGCTTCAGGCCATTCCGTTGGGTCCTGTAACTGCTCACCACAGAGAAGAGATCACTGCCTGCCCCTTCTCTTCCCCTCACAAGGAAGTTATAACTGCAGTGAGGTCTCCCCTCAGTCCTCCTTTTCTCCAGGCTGAACAGACCAAGCTGCTCCTCCCATGACTTCCCCTCAAGGCTCTTCAACTTCGGACATTCAAATGATGCCAGCAGGTTGTCAAGAAGTTTAGATAGTGGAACTAGACGATGTGATTCTTTAGAGCAATAATCAGTATTTTAGTAATTGCTTTCAGAGTGAGTTCTAACAGATAACTTGTGGCTGCCCATACAGGGTGTATTTCTCATGTTACTCTTATTGGAAGAAGCCTCAGTTTGAGGCATTGGTATAATACTTCTGTGGCTTGGCTGATGACTGTTGTTCATTTCTTCAACAGATTTGGGTTAGTATCGCTGGATTGCTTCATGCAAACCTCCTTAAAACAATGCTTCTGACAACAACTGAAACACTTACAAAAATGGGCATTTAAAAGTTATTATAATCCTAGTAATGCAAAGAGCAATGATTTCTTCTCTTTTTTTCCTTCAGATTCACATTCACAAGTGTATAGAGATGTCATTTATGTCCTAGACACATTAATTTCTGATTTTTTTCCTTTAACTCTCTTAATTGGAAGAAAGTATGTTGCTGCTGATTTATGAACTCTTCAGAAGTGCCAGGGATCATTTTAAATGTACACAGCTGCTCTGCAGTAGTTTAACTTGGCAGATAGTATTAAACCATTGAATTGTGTCATTTATTTGTGTATGCACACAATAAGTTCCTTGTGCAGGTTCTTCAGAAAAAATCTCAATGTTGATTCGGAAATGTGGCCTAAAAATAACCTAGCCCCATGATTTATTGTTTTGGTGATTGTCTCCAAACAGTACATCTAAAATGAAGAATGAGATACCGGGTATGCCCCAGATAAGGCAACGGAATGGAAACCATCCGTAAGAGGAGCAATAGACCAAGGTCTGAAATGGAAAAGTTCCCAGGGTGAATGAGCAAGACACACGATGGGAATCAACTCGTGTTGTTGGCATTTGGGAATGTTGCAACTTATTTCATTGCTAGGCAAGGGAGTGTATGACGTTGTGTAATGAGAAAGGGCAGCAGTCATAACAGCAGTATCACTGGTTGTAATGGAGTATAAATCAGGGCAGTTTACTCTGTCATTCCATTCAGGACATCATAAAAGTAACACCTGTCATCTGGAAAAAATCTAAACTCAGAGAATAATATAATGCATTTCGCATGAATGTATAAAATCCTACAGTACCAGAAAATAAAACACTTAGGAATCGAGTCTTTATACTAAGGGGTGACATCTGCAAATATATTCTGTGATCAATACTATGTGACTTGATTTATGTTTTAAACTATTCTATGGGGGAAGAAAAAAGTAGCTGCATAGATTCTATTATAGCTCTAAAAAATAACTTTTTAGGCCATGATATTAATCTCTTTGATCCATGCCATTTAATGTATTGGAAAGCAAAAGAACTTCTCTTATTTCTCCTCTGGCTGTAAAATGGACTGAAAACAGCCTTCAGGGAATTGTAGATTCAGTTACATCCTCAACAAGAGAACCTAATGGGTGGTGTTTAAAGACTGATTGATAGACATCATCTCTTGATGATCATAGCAGAACTTTTTAGGCTGCTGATTGCAAGCACAGACATTCTAGAAAGCAAAATTTATGCCTGTCAGGCTTTTTGCCGTGTTTTGTCTCCTCTTTTCTTTCCTCCCCTCAAAGCAGATTTCAGCAGTCAGACCTGGAAGTCAGTAACAATGGCCAAAAAAACCAAGCCAAAGACTGTTATCTGTCATGCAAGTTTCAAATATTTTTCTTTGGTAAATGGTCTAAAAGGCAGAAATTTAAAATTTAATAGAAGGTAAATTTGTCCTAAAGCTCTAGAAAATGGTGAAACTTTTGAACATTGGAAATGTTAGGAACTGTAGGAATTTCAGAAGGTGGGTGCAGAATTATCTGTTCGTGGTGAGTCAATTCTGTCATCCTCTACTATCACAAAATTTGCATGTGCTTTCTTGTACTACAAGGAAAATTAGTTGTTTTCAGGAGGTCATGAGATTTCTGTTTCTGCATTGGGCTATGAAGCCCAGATTTACTTTTTTATCCAGGATCAGTGTTGTCAATGCCTGATGAAATTGAAATATCAGTCAGATTACCCTTTCTATTCCTTGCTTTCTGAGGTGGCAACTTGGTGCTACCTGTGAAGCAGTTGTGGAACCACTCAGCTGCCTTACCCAAGATGTCAGTGAGAAGGAGCTCAAAGCCTCTCAGGGTGCAGAACTCAGGGGCACCCTGAGTATTCTGCTCTCAAGAAACTGGGCTACTGTTCTACCACTCAGAGTGATAAAGCAGAAAGTGATTATTGATATTATTAGTGATCCGAGTGATTGAGAACCTGCTGTCTTCTTTTCTTACAGAACCACAGCCCTCAATGTGAATATATAAGGCCCATATGCTAACATTAGATCCCTGCACTATGGCAACTGGGTTGCATATTTATGGCCTGGTGGGCAGAACACTGGAGAGATCACTCAGGCCATTTAATTCATATGGGACTTCTTGGTCCCATTCATCACTCCCACTAATGTGGTACAAAACACAAATCTGGTCTATGGTATTTTTCTGGCTGTTATTTCTCCATTGCAGTGAGAGTTTGGTGATTTTTTTGAGCACACGTTATGTGTAATTAATACATCTTTATGTTGACATTGCCCACAACTATCTAATTTTGACATTAAACTATAGAGGGAATTGTTGGAAGCGTTCTCTGGGCATCATTTCACTGGCTACACATGCCCAGCACAATGAGCTGAACAATAACAATAATCAGTTTATCAAAGCTGCAGCTAAAGCCCCAATTAAATGCTGGAGAATGAAATCTTTACAATTGTAAGAAACATAGTATTTTTGAAGCAAACTTATTACTGGGCCAACAGTTCAGATACACCATGAATGGTATCTTGCTCTTCGTGAGTAAAAGTGGTATACCACAGCCTCAAGAACCAGTCAGCAAACAAGTCTAAAAAAGCACCTTTAAACCTGAACAGGACTAAAGTTTCTTTTTCTGGGATGTCAGGTGTACAGTCTCGGGTTTATAAAAAATATTATTTTTGTGTTTCTGTCTCTGTTAATTGGCGTTTTTTCTGCTGACCCGAGAATGTAAAATTTTGTTTTCCCCAGCCAGAGATCTTGAAAAACTGGTCACGAGGCTTTTCTTCTTATGTTTTCTTCATAGTTTATTATTTCTTATCATTATATTCTGTTCCTGACCTGCAGAGGTCTTTCTTGCAGGTCAGTCCAACGCACAAATCCCAAAAAGCCCAAATGACCAATGCTAACTACGAAATGCTCCCACCCTCAGGGTGGCATGGATATTTATATTACAATCCACTTAATCAGTATTTATAATACTTCTCCAATAACTATTATCTATGTTAAAAGGTTAAACTCTACTCTAAGCCAACTATAATGTGTCACCTCACTGCAGAAGATGGAGGCAAGGAAGAAGAAGGAAGAAACCCAAAAGCCATGTGCTTCCTCCACCTTGCTTTCACCTGTCTGCCATCCTAAAAACCCCATATATCTAAAATTCTCACCCTGTGATAAAACTACACACTATTCTACTATCTAATACACACTCTTAAAAACTCTGATTCATTCCAGAGCCTAAAAGACCTTTTTCCATGAACAAAGGTTAAAAACACTATTTGTCAGAGATTCTAAAATTTCTTAAACATGCAAAGAAATATTTCTCATAATTCCAGACTTTGACATACAACATTATCATTAATGGTACACTAATTCAGCTAATTGTAGCTAATTGAATAATTCCTTTATTTAGAACTAAATTTTCTGTATTCTATGGACTGGCCTGTGGTATGGATGGGATATACTACAGACTAGAAAGCACTGCAAAAGTCAATCCTGCAAGAGAGCTTGGTCTTGGGAAGTACTCTTAAGGAAAACTCTTCAGAGAAGAGCTAATTATCTCTCTTCTTCAGTCTCAGAGGGTAGATGACAGTGTTATTTGCCTTTGGTGAAGACAAATTCCACTTTAGTATCAGTGAAAATCCACATTAACAAGCATAAGAAGGCTTAAAACTTTTTTTTTTTTTTTTTCTTCTCCCTTATGGACAGTCTCATAAAGAGGGATATAAGGCACAGATGTACCTTTACTCTTCATAAATTCTTCTGCTTTTTCAGTGGTATGGTCTGAACACCTTTCAGTGTGTTTGAAATGCAAAGGCAGATTTTGCTGCTCTAACTTGTCGCTAACCTGGTAGTGAAGAGGAACACACTTCTGACCATGATTCCAATGCCCATCAAATATTCCACTTTAGTTTAAACACCTTGAACCAATCTGAATTAACTGGATTCATTAAAGAAAATATATACCTTAACATCCTAAAATATTTTTAAAATTCTCTTCTTTGGCCTTTTAAATAACTATAATAGTATCAATTTTAAAATCCCAGCTTTTGCGTGCAAACTGACAAAACAAAATATTATTTCTTGTACAGAAAAAAGGAAAAACAAGTATCCATGTCTTGGGAGAGGGATAATGTTCTAATTTGTACCAGAGTATATTCCTGGCAATATTTATTAGGAAGAATCTAGGGTATCAGAAGCAAGTAGAAAGACCCTGACCCTGAGAGAATGTTGAAAATGCAGTTAGGCTGCAGATACTCTGCTGTGTTCACCCAGAGATATCAGATGCAGATCAGTGGAGTAAAGCACTCAAATCCTGCCTATCAGCTGGAAATGTAATCTAGGAAATGATGGAGAAAGCCTGTAAGCCAAGTATCAGCTTAGAAACCACAATATCTTCAGATGTTAGGATAAGTAAAAAGTTCTATTTTTGACAATAAATATTGATAGTCTTCATGTTTTTTAAGATAAGTATTTTAAAGAAGGAAAGAAATCAGTGCAGTTGCCATCCTTGCTGAGCAGAACCTAATTTCCCTTACCTATAGAAAAAAGCCTTTCCTGCTAAAGGCTGGTTCACCAAGTATTCCTGAATATGGGCATGCAATGTTTTTACAATGAAACATAAAACCAGGGAAAACCCCACCTGGGTTCAGCTTTTCTTAATGAGATGGAAGTTCAGATTTGAGTTTCCCAAAGATTGATGATTACTGGAGATAAATTTGTGCTTCAGGTTTGAAATATAATTCTCTGCACACTAAAACACACATGCATGTCAGATATAAACTATTCAAGTAGGGAACTTGAAATGCTGAATTGTTTCTAGAGCAAATACCTCTAAAACCTCAGTTCTTACTTTCTGTTCAACTGTACCTGAGAGGACACAAGATTTCTACAAAATTGGAATTGTGGTAACTACAGATAAAATAAATTGCTCTTCTCCAAAAGGCCTCCCCCAGGTGTGTTTAAAAGGTCAAGTTAAAACCTTCTCAGCATTGCATGGTCTAAATTAGTCCTGAACAAGAATCATACATTAATCAAATTGAATGAAAATTTTCTGTTAGCTAGAGTGATGAGGCCTGTGGTATGGGAGCAGAAGGATGTGATTACTGCTCATCAGGCTATATCCAGACCAAAATCTGCTCTGTTAAACTTGAATAAACCAGCAATAACTCAGCTAGGTATTGGGAATTACAGCACAATGCACTGGAAGACAGGAACTGATCCACCTCAAAAAATGTTCTTGGAAATTGCTATTCACTAATCATTTTAACATCAGAATTACTATTGTAATAACATAACTATATAACTAATTTAGATACATGTTAGGTAGGCATGCTGGACAAACAAATGCAGATCCATTCAGGGCACTGGAGGGCAGAGTCTTAAGTGCCACTTTTGGACCCTTTCATGCACTTTCTCAGCTCCAGAACAACAACCACTGGAAATCCTGCTGTCCCTTCTCCTACTGCTGCCCTGTCCACCATGTCTGTTAAAACAAACCTCTTTAGACCTGCTTTTCAGAACGGTAAATGACTCAGGCAGTAAAGGTTCAGCAGAAAAGCAACATCTGACAATACCTGTGGTGCTGCCTCCAGGATCCAGCACCACAGCCCCAAAGCCATAGAAAACTGGGTGGATTGCAGCTTGATCCACTGCACAGTCCTGGGACACAGGTGAGGGGCTATGGCCTAATGAGTTAGATAGAGGACAAAGGTTGTGTTAACATGACAACTTTATTTACCAACACTGTGTTAATAGCTATTTCAAAAATTACAACTCTTTCTAACACCTGGTGGTCAGTGGTTTCAGATGTATGTGTCAGATCACTGTCAGGGCGCCCCAGAAAATGATCTTGAACTACATTTTGGGGAAGAAAAGTCTGTGGAGAGCTGCTGTGTGGGGATCAGTGGTGCAGTACACCTCATGGAAGGCTATGTAGCTGCACTGGAACACTCTTTGCTTCCCTGAGAGCATAGGCCTTCAGCTTCGTTATAGCCAGCCAAAGAGTGAGACTTGTTATCATCAGAAAAGTTTGCTCAGACTCACTTCAGCATGACTGTCAGATTTTCACACCCTTTCTTGAACCCTCCTTCTGTTTTTCTCCAGGTATTCTCTGCAGGATCTGTGGGTGGAGGGATTCCTTTGGCAATCTGGCTGTTCCCAGCAGACAGCAAGAGCCAGCTAACCCATCTGGAGGGACTGGAGATGTACGCCCCCAGCAAACACTGAGAGTATGTTCTCACCTACAGATCTTCAGCTGGAGCTGTTCTGCTGGAGCTGCTGTTGGAGATTAGCAGTATCCAAAAAAAGGACAGCAAAATCAGATTTGGGCAAATCTTATTGGCTATAATTTAATTCGTTAGTTTATTGTGTCTGGTACCTTCCATATGAGCCAGGAGAGTAGAGTGTGTTTTGCAGTGAGACATTCATCCAGGACTGACACAATTATTGAACGTGGCTTTTAATAACAATAAAATTAGAAAGAAATTTAATGAATACAAGTCCTTTCTTAAGTGTTGTTACAAAGTATTCTGACTTAGCTATAGACAAATCATACATATATGTAATTAATTACACATATAATTAGGAAAAACAAGATACAGTTGCTCAACAAAATTTGTACTTTCCCTTTTTTGTTCTTGCCCTTGCTAGATTCCAAAGAGCTGGACATTCCTTTCCATTTATTTCTGTGAAAGCTTATAAAATAAAAGTCAATAATCCAGCAATCTTGGATTTAAATTTCTTTCTAAGAAGATTAATTTTTTACTCTTAAAATGAAAAAAAAAAAAAAAAAAAAAGAAAAGCTGAGATGTAAGAATTGCAAATAGTAGCTATATTATTCAAGTACTGGCAGCTGCTCTTTTCCCAGGAGCCTTGTGATGCTGAATGTTTCTCAATGGGACTGCTATAACCTGTTCACATGTTTAATTTTGAGCCTTAGCTTTGCAGATTTTTTCCTCCTCAGTTAGATTTGAATTGATTGGTGGTGTTAAAGCAAGTTGTGGGTTACTACCTAGGCTGCTCTGGAAGCTGAAGATTACCTGCTGATGAACAAAATCCAAAAAAAAAAATATTCTCATCCTCTAGTACCTTATAGTTGTAGGTGTTCTTTTTTTTATTGGGGGTTTTATGGCTGTTCCAGAGGAGATGGAAAGAGGTTTGCAGGTGTGAGAAGTAAATATTTTGTGTATCCTGCTCAAGGGCATGGCTGCACACTGGTTAACTTGGATGAATTACCCCAGGATGACATTGCTGTGACTGTGGGGTTTCCTCTGTCTTCTGGGTAGCTGGTTTCCTTCTCCCACAACCCAGCAATCTTTTCTCTTTTTTTTACAGATAGCACTAAACTTTGTGCTACGTTCCACAAAATAATCTCCATCTTCCGGACACGTCAACAACTTTCCATTCTCCATCTCTTACTTCATTGTGGCCAAATGCCTTGCAGTAGATGAATAATGGGTTTATTCTTTCTTTGACTATGTACCTTTGTGTTATCTCTTGGAATATTTTTGCTTTGCAGGCTGGCACCAAAACAAATTTAAAAACATTAATGGAACTTCAAAATAAGCCACCTACACTTGGAAACCTTAACTAGCAACTTGGGTCTGCTTTATTTTGTTCATAATGTATTTTAAGATGTTTATCTTGGAAATGAGAACAGTGGCTGATTCCAGCTTTCATGGCTCTCATTAGTTTATTGCATCTAAAAATGACCACGGAAACTCAAATGTATTTCAAAGTACAATATTATGGTTCTATGTATCTGTTTGGAATGAACTTGGAGGCACGGCTTCCAAGCAAGCTGACTCTGCTTTTGTCCTTTCCCTGCCATTTACATGAGTGGAAAAGCAGTATAATGCAGCACTCTGGTTGTGGGGGGAACACCCACTTTGAGCAGACTCTGGCCCATAATTGGTTATCTGAGCAGAGTGAAACTCCTGTGCTGAGTGTAAGGAAAGATAGAAACTCTCCGGAGTCAGGCCCTGTCCTCTGACAGGTACACTTGGCGGAGTTCAGGTCAGTGCTGGCTTTGGAGTAAGTCCTGGCCCATTTTTTTCCATAAATCCCTCAGCACAGTTTTTTCTTGCAGCAAAACCCTTCATCAAACTAGCATTTGAGGGAAGTAGCATATGTTATTCGTGCCTTTCCAGAAGTGGAGAGCAACTTGCAGGAGGTGTGTTTTGGAGGTAAGGATAGAGCTGGGCACAAACATCAGATGTGCCGGCTGCTCCATGTGCAGTCATCCTTCAGCCAGGAAAAAGTGCTCTGGCTTTGTGCTACCAAAACATCCTCCTGGGAGACTCCATTTCAATGGCATCTGTGTCCTGAGAGCCAGTGAAAAGAAAGCCGGATCGCCTTCATGAGGTTTTTGTTGTTCCCACTGTTACTATGATAATTTTCATATTTTGAATGCAGTCCAAGAACATTTTGCATCTTCCCTTTTACTACAGATATGAACAGCTGTTTGAAAAGAAACTGATAAATAATGAGATCTTGTGTGTTTTCCAAGTATTCGCTTAACTACAATGACTGCATTGGGAAAAAGCGGTTTCTGGACTGAGACTTGATTTGTAAATAGCCAAATTATGCAAACACTTGATTTATGATCCAGTGAGTAGTAATTTATTCAGTATCATGGGACTAGACTGCTAGTCTTGTATTCATTATTAATATACATAGTTAAAGGAAAATTAAGAGAATTATCTTCAGGAAAGTCTCTGTTCAAAGACAAATCTCAGGCTTGCTTTCTTACATTGATAATATATAATTCCCCTGGAAAAGCATAATTTTCACCCTGGGTTGATTCTCAAACCTTTCACTTTGGCAACTGGAATTCCCACTGCATGGGAATCTCTGTGACCTGTGGAGACAAAATTTCATCCATGTATACAAGCAACTTTGGGGGGCAAGGGTTGTGCTTGTTTTGTCTGGGACAGAGTCAATTTCCTTCATGGTAGCTAGTATGGGGTTATGTTTTGGATTTTTCCTGGAAAGAGTGTTGATAATACAGCAATGTTTTTGGGTTTTTTAGTTATTTTTGATCGGGGCTTGCACAGTCAAGGCCTTTTCTGCTCCTCAGCCCACTGTGACAGTGAGAAGGCTGGGGGTGCACAAGGACTTGGGAGGAGATGCAGCCAGGACAGCTGACCTGCACTGACCAAAGGATATTCCAGACCATGTGGTGTCTCAGCAGATAAAGCTGTGGGAAGAAGGAGGAAGGGAGGGACATTTGCAGCAACGGCATTTGTCTTTCCAAATCAAATTTTGGAAAGACATGTGATGGGGCCCAGCCTTGCTGGAGAGGCCTGAACACCTGCCTGCCCATGGGAAGGAGTGAATAAATTCCTTGTTTGGCTTTGCTTTATTTATTAAATTGTCTTTATCTCAACCCACAAATTTTCTCTTTTATCCTTCTCATGTCTCCCCCATTCCAGCAGGGGCTAGTGGGCAAGTGACTGTCTGTGGTGTCAGCCAGGATTAAACCTTGATACAGGTACAGAAGAAATCTATTTAATTCTTAATGACAACTAAGAACTTCTTTCTATCTGTTGTCAAGGAAGTTGTTTCTCCTTCTCCAACTAGTCCAGAATGATGTAGTCTTTAAAGAAAAATTCCAGCAGAGGTATTCAATCTGGAGTTATTTGTCAAATTAATCATGATACTTGTTTGTAAGTAGTAACAAATGGAAAACTTCATGTTACATGCTAGAAGGAAAAACTGGCTAAATAATTCTTAAGCAATGTTCAGATGTCAGGCAGGAAATCCTGCTCACATGGGACTGTATCATGTTGCACACCTTTTTGGGGCTCTTTACCAAGAAAGGATTTCTGTTTCTTCTTAAAATATTGGAAGGGTTCTAGCAGAGGGGTGAGAGGATGCCTTTAACTCTGGTGTCTACTGAGGGCAAACTCAGGCAAGACTTGTATTCCTGAGCACAGTACAATCTGGGGCTGACTGAACTGAGTGAATTTGGGGTGTAGCCTCACTGGAAGTGGACCACCTGAGCCTGACACGTCCCAGGGGACTCTGTGATGTGCCCTGCAGTGACATAGGTGAAAAATATCTGTGACCCAAATGCACCAGCCAGCCTGTGAGCACTGTCAGTAGATTTTGCTTTGGTTTTCTGATACCCACAACAGCTGATAAGAAGGAGGGTGATACACAAGAGCACCCATGTTATGTCATGTGAGAGTAGAAAAGGTGATGTACATGTCTCTACTGGAAGATGAAGCTGGGTCTGAAAGCAAGAGTTGGCAGGGTATTGAGCTAATCAAACATTTCTGGGGCTGGGGAAGGTACTTGTTCTATGACTGGCCCTGCAGGGCTGCTACCAAGCCCAGCCAGCCAAAGGACAGGCTGTGGCTCTTGGAGCTTTGCTGCGTCTCCAGGATTCAAATCCTCTAGGGGTGACAGCAGCACGAGGAAATATATGTCACAGAGGTTTTTTGTGTTTGCTTGTTTTTGGCTCAGGCAATGGCCCAGGCTAGAACTCCTATTTTAGCCACTGATTCTCACCCTTCCATGGGGCTCAGGCAGGCAGGGAGGAGGAGTCATCCCAGCCACTGCTGCTGCTGTGTGCCCCATCCTGCCTCTGGGCAAGAAAATCAAGCTAGAGAAGGTAGGGCAGCAAGCAGGTCAAGCACATCAAGGAGTGAGGAGAAAAGGCAAATGGGAGCTTAATTTTTCAGTCCAGCTGTAGGCTGAGGAAGAGAGGAAACTTATCCCTTCCCCTGATGACAATGTATATGGATTTATTTTACATTGGATAGAAACCTGACTTTCCTCTTGGTTACCACCAGACTGATGATGCCAGCACACTCCTGCCAATTTGGGAAAAAGTTTGGTGTCCCAAACTGCAGAATGGCCAGGTTTTAGCTGAGAGTTGTGTGAGTGTCCCGTTAGCCTGATGTTTTTAGTATTCTTGTAAGAGGGTGGGCCCTGTCAGGCAGCAGGTAGATCAGACACTGTATTGTCCAGTTCCAGACCCTGTGCCCTGAACACGACATTAGGAAAAAACAGGCTGCTGCAAACACTTCTGTATGTCTGAGCTGAACTCACTGCTGCCAAGGGATGATAAGCATGCTGAGGGTAAGCTCAAGGAGCCAGGACCTTCAGAACTTTAAATAACATCTCCTTAACTAAGTCAAGAAAGGATATTATCAGCACAAACTTTGCTACTCTGATTCAGTTATAGACATCTATAATGTAAATTTCTAAGTCTGAATTATCTTTTTATAGTCCCATTAGAGCAATTTGAAAGAAATATGCACTTTTAAGGAGTGATTGATTTCTTTCAAAAGGACTCAGACAAATGGATGACAGAGATTTGCATCCAAAGAGGAAGGATTGATTTAATTGATTACCTTATATCTGTATATGTTTTTTCCCCTGACTTGCTGTGCTGAATAAAAATGCTTACGATAACACTGAGGGACATGGAATCCATGGGGAATTTAATCCTGAAGCAGTTGCTCAGTTTAAACAGGGCTGCTTAACTAAAGACTTCCCAATGTGTGCTAACAAAGTACCGTGTGATTATCTGTAAAGCTATGTGATTATTCAGTGCAAGCCTGGATACAGGCTGAAAATGCAAGATCAAATGCCCATCAATGACAAGTCAGTTAGACAGCCCAAAAGAACTTTTCACTTCAAATATAGAGTTCTTAGGGCTGGTTTCCATAGATGTGTGCAGGAAGTTGCACTCCTGCTCTGCCCATGCTTGTAGTTGCTTGACAAGGGTCAGTTCTGGAAGCCATTTAACACCACAGCAAAGTCACATTCCTCATGTCTCCTTAGATCTCTGCTGTGCATCCTAGAAAGCCAGTCCCTTGATCAGATTTGGTGGCTAACTTTAAACTATTCCCTCCTTTCTTCCTTCCTCCTTCCCTCTTTCTTCCCTTCTTCTCTCGCATCTCTCTTTCTTCTCTTCCCACCTGCCTGCCTCTATGTAAACCAAATAATTTAAAACAATATATTGATTTTTTTTTTTTTTCATTACAAATAGATGAGGATTGTTCTGGTTCTTTCCCCTGTGCTTCTGTGCACTATGTCATTCATCCCTGCTGTGTAACTTCTGTTTTTCCTTAAGGGAAGTAAGTTTTGTGTCTATACAACAATCATTGCATCCATCTTCAAGGACAATTTAGATTGAAATAAAACACGTTTTAGCATAGTAACAACCTTAGCATACAAGTAACCCTATAACAATAATCTTTTTTAGGTAAAGGAGTACATCCGAACTTCTAAACATAGGTAACATAAAAAGAAACAGAGAAAGTACATACCTCTTCCCCAAGAGGATATTTATAAGAATGATATATGAGTAGCAATGCAAATACAGATAATATGCAGAAAGGAATGGAGACAAAGAAAAAAAAAATCAATTGTGTGAATTGCATACAGCTCTTACTACAGTGTTATTTTTTTTGCTTGAAGAATTTTATACTGAGTTGATGTTACTTCCCTATCTTCATAGGATGCATTGACTACAGAAATTATAAGGGCTCTCAACTCCACTCACATTGTTATCAGATCTGTAAAAATATTGGGCAGAACACCTTCGCTCAGTTTATGTTCACACATCATACTGAGTTTCTGAAGCCGTAAGTTCTCTCCCTGCCTCACCATCAGTCCAGTGCATGACCACAGTATCTGTGCTGCATTTTTCCAAGCATGTAGAGCAGGGATAGCAAAATTACCTGCTTTCCACAAAAGTAATTAAAAAAACAAAATAAAGCTGGTAAAGACCCTATGAAAACATGTACTGTATTTTGGTGTTAAACAAGAAAAAAAAAAAAAGAAAAATCTTTCCGTTTATAATAGCTAATAGAAGCAAATTATTTCTAGGAGAAAATTTCATTTTTGTGAGACTGAAGAGTCCACATTTGCATCTTTTTGAAAGACAAGTTTACATGTGGACAGTGTTTGAACTTTGCCTTTTCAATTACAAAAGACTTTAGCATTATTCAGTAATTCAAGAAGTGAATCAAGTATAAAAGTGTCAGAGTGAAAATTTCATAGAGGAAGTGATGCAAAAGTCATTAGCCACACCAAAATTAATCAAGTCAAAATTCTTGAAACCAAGTCTTTTCCTGCAGAGAAGATAATGTATAAGGACTAATTTCTTAACCACAGCATTTTTTTGAGCAGAGATGTTTTTAGTTAAGCTGCCTTTCCAAAAATTTGCACAGACTTGGTCAAAATGAGAATTGAACTTGATTTCTAGCTCTGAATTTCCAGCTACTCTCGAGTAGACATATACAGAAATAAGCTGATTTGTTTCTGTAGCTCCATTTTGCAGCCTAGTGTGCAGTTCAACACACAGCCACAAGAAAGAGCTTTCACTCTTTCTGAAAATATGCCAATGGATAATTAACATGGTAATAAGTTAGCTTCCCTTTTCATCCTCAAAGCACTCATCAAGCTTCCACTGCTATTCCACTTATATTTGTGATATTTTTCTACTGCAGGCAAAATTGTCCCTCTCAGTATATTTGCTTCACAAACTGGTCTCTGTGGACTGGGTTTGTGCTGTTAGAAAATATGGAGTATCCAGAGTGCACCAGCAAAGATGGACCTTACTTGGTAGCTTAGGATGCTTTTATTTATTCAAATAACTCTTTTGCAGGACACCTGACTTTAAATCTCTGGGTAAAGGTAAGGAGTAAAAGTGTTGCTTTGTAAGTCTCCATAAATTACTTATTCACAAAGGTGCAGAGCTTTCTAACTTCTGTTGGCTGGAGACTGTGATCTCCAGAGTTGAAATTGCTTAAGCAATTTTAATCTTGACTAGTATTTGAACTGAGCACATCTGCCTGGCTCCCACCTGACCTGGCACTGGGTACTGCGTGGGCTTTGGCCATTGGACTGGGCCAAGACAAGTGAGCCAGCTCCAACTGGAAGTTGGGGAGTTGGTGGGGTGGAGTACACTGGAAACTGCTTAAAGAGAAAATGATTCTTTAATGGGAAAAGTGTGATTTTTCCAAGTAATTTGACCCGAGTGGAAACAAAGCTTGTCAGAGACTGTATTACGTGAAAATGTTTGCAGAATGATGTCAGTGTGTTAGCACTGTCAGCAGACAGTTGGAGCTTTATTCACAAAAAGGGCACATTTTCACTGCATGCAGTAGATTCATAAATGAGGCTTTCCATGCACAAGTGAGCTCCATGAAAATACAGCCCTCCCATTTTGAGGAAAAAGACACTTTTTGCATAGATGGGACAAATTATTTTATGGTACTCTGAATGCAGGTTATCAAAGGGCCTTCCAAGGTTTCTTCTTGGATATGAGTGCCTCTGAGCAAAGGTACAGGGAGAAGACTGGTGCACAGGCTCAAAGGCACTCCCAAGGATCAGGTGTAGCCCACTGCTCTCATCATGGTGGCTCAGATCCCCCTACCTCTGCCTCCTGTGTCCTTGGCACTTATTTAGGGAAATGCGTAAGAAGCAAGGAATGTATGAAGTGATTCGTTCTCAGATGCACTGCTGCGCCTCTGACAGTCTCCACAGCAACCGCATCACACAATCTACTCCATAAGACAATTGGAAAAAGATGGCTTGTTTGGGTGTTACCAGACCTTCCAGCTCAGTGACATTTTCTGCTGGAGATGATAAACTCGAACACAGTGTGGACAAGCAGGAAGCACAGGGTGGGGGAATTGGAGGGATACTTTGAAGAATCTGGGAAGTCTGGAGTCAGTCTCAAACTTGGAGGCAGGCAGCCAGTAATATTTGGGTGATGCTGAGCCATCCAAGTACACATGAGTGGGAGTCTATGAGCGCAGATTCCCACAGGATGGGATTCACAGTGCTGGATAAGGGGAGGCAAAGGCTATTTGGCCAGCTACTGTCTCAGTCACTTCTTTCAGTGCTCCTACTGTTCTTTGCCTCAAAACCAGCACTAAGGAGCCTGTGGAGGAATTCTTCCAGGAAAATCTTCAGTAAAGCCTTTTAATTTTCTGAGCTGGCCTTTGCTCCTCCCTTTGGGAATGAGGAATGAATATTGCCTGTATCATTTTCAGCTTGCTGCCATCAGTTTCTGTGGAATAAAATAATCCCCTTTCCCCTCTGCTCCAACTTTTCTGAAAAGAAATGATATATAATCTGCAGGTGGTCTGTCGGATGGTCCCTTGCCAGTGATTTCATTTTTGTTGCGGTGCAATATATTGCTATTGTTATTTGCACATCTTCAGTAGTAACATGCTAGGGAAATACGGATATTTTTATTAGAACAGGCTGAAGCATCTTAGCATTTGGGAATGATTTGGCTTTATGGAAATTGCTGTACCACAGGTTCACTGTCCACGTGTGCAAGCACATCTCTAACAGAAGGTAAAACCTACTCCTCCGGCATCATTTCCTATGGTCTCCCACACAGGTTTCTATCCTGCACTGTTCACTGGTGTCTGAAGCCTAATGCAGTAGTGCATTAAGTGATGTGACTTACAGCTGTCATGAGTTGTGCTGTAAAGGAAAGTGTGTGTAGCAGATTTAAATCCCTCCTTAATGCACATGTATTTCATTTAAGAGTCTGACAAAAAAAAAAAAAATCAGCATGTTCCTACCCTCACTGCTTAATTAGTTCTTATTGTATTCTTAACCCATTTCCACTTCATTATTCATAATGTCAGTTCACTTTTTTCTTTCCTTGTTTAATTAAAATTGTTTAAGAGAAATCAGAGCTAGGCAAGGGTGCCTGACTTCCAGGCTTGGGGACCAAATTCTTACTGCATAGGTCAAGTACAGTATAGGCAGCTGCAGTGAAAGCCGATCTCTAATAATCTGCCACAGGCTATGATTAAGGGAAAGAAACCAAAATAAAACTGCTTCTGAACTAATTGCTCCAGCCAAATTTCTCCTTCCTACCTTGGTTTGACTTGTGTTTATTGAGACCTGGGTTCATTGCATCAGGATTGCAAGCCTTGACTCTCCACTCTCCTCAGATCTCCCTCAAAGACAGTATAAAACAAGCAAAAGTCAAACAAAGACCTCTACAGCAACCTCTTGGCAGAAATCATGAGCCAACAGGTTTCTGACAAAAGCCGAATCTCTTTACTTGTGTCTCTGTGCTTGTTATCTGTGGCACAACACTCATGAAGGCTAGAGGTCTGCTTCCATGGAGAGAGGACCCTGAAAATGGCAATGGTGATTACCCAGGAGCTAGCGCTGCTTCACAGGAGCCAGCTCTGCTTCCCTTTTTTGCTTTGTTTGCCAGGCATTTGGGGAGACCATGTCAGGAATACCCAGGTGAGATTTCTGCCTGTTTCATTAAGAGCAGCTGGTGCAGGTGTGGGGCTCACTCCATGGCGCAGAGCCTGGGCCTTGAAGCTCAGTGGGCAACAGACCAAGGAGACAGCCAGTGATGGGGCTGTGGGAGCCATGGTGAAAGGGCCTTGGGCTGGGGCAGTTTCCCCACTTTTCATTCTCAGTGGGGCACTGAAAGTTGTTTCCAGACAGGGCAGCCTGCAAGGTGCTCTTAGTCATTGATAACAGGGTGAGAAGCTGTGAGCACGGATAGCTGGGGGCAGAAAGGTGATCCCAGCCTCTCAGAGTGTGCACCAGAGAAAAAGGGTCTCCTCCTCTGTTCATGCAGAGGAACAATGAGAGCGGGTTTGCTGGGGGGTGGTTTGCAAGGCTGTATGCAGGGGCTGGGAGGGAGGGAAAGCAATGTGCAAAAATACATATGGGAGAGGACAACCATTGCTTTGCATGCAGCTCACTCAGTCCTCCCAGGGAGCAGCTCACATCAGTTTGCTGCCCCTTTCCAAGTCCAGTTGACTGAGCAGTCACACATTGCCTGACACAAATTGCCTGTGCTGTACCACATATCTCTGTGGTATTGCAACAACTGAGGAAAAGATTTCATCTCAGCATCTGGTGGAAAGCATCCCTAGTGAGGAATCTTTAGCTACTTTCATTTTCTCCTTCCTAAGATCTGAATGTGCCTGGTCCAAAAATGCTGTCAAAGTTTTATTGAGGGATAAGGGCAGCAAGAGTTTATTGGCATAGGAGATCTTGGAATTTGGGACGACCAGAGTTAAATATTTTCTTTTAACTTTAAGCTCCTCAAAACTAACAAGACTCTAGAGTCAGAACATTTCTTTGTCCTCAAGAAATCAATGAAACTGTTACCATTGTAAAGAACTAAACTAGGACATTACTTGGCTTGTGTATTTTACAGAGAACATTGTTTTTGTGCCTTCTGCACTGGCATAATTGGGCCACTGTTCAGGTGCATATTGCTCTTCATGAAGGACACATAAGCATGTGTTTAAGACCTATGAAATCACCAGCCTTTTTTGCCTTTCCTAAATCAACAGGACTTAAGCATGTGCCTAAAGTGCTTTTTCCGAAATGGGGCCTTAAAGAGCTGAGTTAGCTTATCCACCTTCCTATTTAAAAGATGGATGTGGAAAATTTCCCAGATTATACATCTGCTCTTCCAATTTACATCGCGGAGGGTAAGGCTGAGTACAGAGGGAGCAGAAAAGGGGAAAGAAAAGTAAAAACAATCCTGAACTGGCTGCCTGGCAAAGAGAAAGTGAAACAGCTGCCTGCCAGATTGGGAGGGCTGCATACTGTGTGCACCGTGGCAGGGCCATCTGCACGCCAGGCTTGCACCAGGTGCTGTATTTAGAATAGAAGAAGAGAGCCTGTAGAGAGAAAGCAAACCAGTTTGCAGTCAAAGGGTGTCTAACATTTCAGTCTAACCTTGATGTTTGGCCTCCACCTGATACATTCCTTGCTTTTTCCCTGCAAACTGTTGCAATGGTAACAGTCACAGGGTGGAATAATGGGCTGAGGAAAGCTTCTGCCTTGGTTTTGTTTTTAATTCCCAGCACTGTGTCTTAGCAGAGCATAGAAGCACAAAGACAACTCCTGGCATTTGAGATGTG
The DNA here is from genome assembly GCA_018697195.1 of Certhia americana. Taxonomy (NCBI): domain Eukaryota; kingdom Metazoa; phylum Chordata; class Aves; order Passeriformes; family Certhiidae; genus Certhia; species Certhia americana. The sequence goes on from CM031860.1 coordinate 30,168,328, forward strand.
AAATTTGGCATGCCCTACAGACAAAAAGATTATTCTGCTACAAACCCAGCCTTTTTGGAGGAGTGACAGGTCCTGAGGGTGGTGATGCAGTCCAGGAGCAAGGAGCTTTGTGCCTGTGGTTGTGCACACACTGCCCACAGCCTGCACCTTGGTCCCCCTGCATGGGGAGCCTGCATTCACTGCATCTATGTTGCCTGCATGGCCCAGATGTGCTGGTCTCCCTGCATTGGCAGGGAGGATGTGTTTGCTCCAGCCATCACACCACTGTGTGGGTCAAGCCTCTAGTGAACAAGATGCCATAGACACAATCTTTGATCCTCCAGCTTTGACACTGACATGCTTCTCATCCCAGACAGTTCCTGTGAAGTCTTTTTTTGTTAACTTCCACTGAATTTCCACCCCCATTCCTGAAAGATTTTTCAATGCAATGAGGATTTGGCTAGTTTTTCACTGAGGCTGAAACAAAATAAAATGGGGACTAATCTCAATTATGCCATAGTTGGTATGAGTTCAACACAGCCTGACAGGGCAAAATTTAGTGACCCAGAGTATGATCAAGAATGACAACTCCTCTGCCCTTAAGCCTGAGGAATTTATGAGCCTTATCTTGGCTGCTGGGCCATCCTTCTCTTCCTTTACTTGTGCTTTATTTCCTTCCTATAAGTTTTAAAACTTTATCTGAACTTAGACTGTTCTTTACATCGTATACTCCCTCTTTGATTTTAAAGATGGAAGGGAAGTTATTTAAAAATAGGCTCCATCATAGATAGTGTTCTGGCAATTAGGCACGGAGCTAGACCTCATAAGTACATCTGTGACTCTGAGGGAGGTCAGCATGGTTTAACTTTTGAGGCAGAGAAGAAAATCAAACTGTTTCACCATCTATCTGGCAAAAGACAGAGATCCCTTTGTACGGATTTCTTCATTTTGTTGTAAAGTTTAGGATTTTGTGTTCAGCTTCCCATTTACTGTAGTAGGTCGAAAATGGAATTCCAAGGAAGATCCCTCAGTGCTGGCGGGGCTGGGAGGCTGGCTGGCATGCTGTGGCTGCATTTATGCAGTACCCCAAGACTGACCAGAGCGTTGCTCTGAAGACACTTGTCTATTTGAAGCTGAGATGAAACTGCCAATCTGATCTCTTACTAAATACCAATTGGTCGCTTATTGTCCTCTTTTAATAATGCTGACTATGCACTATGCACTGGGGCTGACTTTCTTTTTAATGCAGTATAAATCACTGAAATCAATGAACGTGTTTCTCCATCCTTTGCATTTGCAGTAGCAATGGGTTGTGGAGGAGTCAGCAGTTTCAGATGGTAGGCTTTTACACCCAGCACAGGTCACTTGGGAGGGGACTGTTCAAGCCGGGCTTTGCCACTAGTCTGAAGTTTGACCTGCAGGACAAATCAGTCCATCTTTTGTGCCTCCGTTTCCCATCTGAAACGTAACATTAAGTGCTTTGCAATCAGAGATTGAAAAGCTTCATAAAACAGACATAGATTATTACTACTTTGCACATGGCACAAGCAGTGAAGGATCAGTCCCAGGGAAACAGCGGAGGTGAGAGCAACACATGGCTATCTGTATGTCATTAGCACTCCCCAGAGCCTCTGGTACTCCCAAAACTCATAAATGGCAATATGAATGTTTCAAAAGTAACTTTTTTAAAAATGTAAAAGGCTACTTTAATTAAATGAACATATCTTTTCTCTTAGATCATAACCTTGGATCTCAATAAGTATGTTGGGAATTCAGAAGCATTTCAAATAATTTTAAAAAATAAAGAGAGAGCATGATGTTCTTTTACAGTTGGCAATTTTACAGGCTTCTTATATTAAACCAGATTTTCATTTTTTTAGAAGCAAGTTGAAAAGCTTTTTTAATAACATATTAAAGAGTGTTTAACATGCTGGATCATCAATAGCAATGCTTGAATGCAGACGTTAAGACTATGAAAAAGCAGCAAAAACTCATATATAAAGTTGCTTTATCTGCTCCTTTTTTGTTTGAGAGAACAGGATCCTGCAAAATAAAGCTATTGCTTGTCAATTTATTATTTAGTCTGAATAATAAATAGTAAAATTATTCTTACTTTTTTTTATTGTTTAATCTACTGCCATCCCCAATGTAAAGATGATGAGAGCTTGGGCTTGTGATGTAGGCTCAGTCTGAGATGGCGCAGTGGCTTACAGCAAGCAAGGGAGAGCAGAGTGGTTGCCGAGAGCCATGGGATGGTAGCCATGGTTTGGCAGACCCAGCTCCCCATGGTGATGATCTAGGAGTGGGACAGTGCTAAGTGGCCAGGCTGCCAGAGTGACACCCAGCACAGGGCAGGCCCTGCACATGGCTTTGCTTGGTTATGGCATCAGCATGGAACATCCTGGAAACCAGAGAAATTCCTCTTCATCACCACCCTATAGCTACTTTCCTTCCCAATCTAGAAGATCTGATGCTGCCAGTTAAACATAATAATGGTCAGAAGATGCTAGTTTCTTTTTCTCCCACTGGAACCACGTGGTAGCCCTTTCTGTCCTTCACTGGACCACTGAGTAACAGGAGACAAAGATCCTGTTGTTGCAGGCAGTAAGGCCCTGTCATCTGCATTTGCTTTCCTCGTATTTATCTACTTATAAGCCATCAAACTGCATCCTTTGCAGTGAAAACCTGGGAAGTATATGTGGACACTGAATACAACATTTCTATCGACTTCCTTAACTCCTCAGGATTCAGGTCTGCACAATGCACAGACAGGAGTATTAAATTAATGGTGTTTTATACTGCTGATATTTTTCAGGTGACCAGTAGAATTAAGAGGGTTGTCAAGGTGGGTCTTATTTCCAGTTTAATTTTGGCTGAGCACTCTTCTTCTGTGTTTAGGTTGCTCTCAACTATATGTGGAAATTGAGGTGACTTATTGCCTATCTTGACCTGGCAAAATCTCCTAATTATACAGTCCAATTTTAATAGCTTGCTTAATGCCTGCTCTTAAGATGTCCAGAGACCTCTCACTACAGACACCAAGAAAGTGAAATCAGATTTGAATTATCCTGAAGGGTCTTATTTCCCACATCATTGCTCCACTAAGGGTACCTTCCCATCATGTACCTCCCTCCTTCATCAAGAGAGGCTTATGAATCATAATGCCTGGGACCTCTTTAAAGCTTAACCATCAGCTTCAGGGGAGTTCATGCTTCTCTCCTGCTGGTAATCTGCTGTTCAGCACATAGATCTTTTTGCTCATCTTCAGTCATCAGTGCTTGTCGCTCCCTGGCCATCTCACAGCCACTGCAGCAGCTCAATTTAAGAGAGCAGTGACTCGGCCTAGATAGAAATCCGTCTGCGTTACGTGTTTGCTGAACAGCTCTGAAGAAGCTCATTTATAAAAGTCAGCATGTTGGTAAATGGTAGCTAGTTCACGAATAACAACAAAAAGAAGTTGGGTCTACAAGTCACACCAGATTATTTACTGTGTTCAGATTCATTTGCAACAATGGGCTTGGGTGCAAGAAAATCTTGAACTTTGTCCAGAAATCCCTTCTTTTGTTGTTAACAGTTACATCTGCTGCTGCTTTCTTCTAGTGCTACACAGATCTCTTTAATCCCTAGAATGTGTTCCTAATTTGATTGTATTTACATATATGTCTATAGCTTTACTGAAAATACCAGCCTTACTCTTCATCACATTTCCATGCTGTGTTAGGGTTTTGTTTGGATAATGTCACTTCTGTTGTGCCTGGAAAATTTTGCTTCCTGTGAGGTTTTGGAATTTTACTTCTTCCTTTATATATCCAGTGGGTTTTAAAAATTTTTTCTCTTTTTATTTTTTTCTTTTTTTCTCCCTTTTTTTTTCTTTGTAGTTCTCTTTTCAATGTTCTAAGAGAAACAAACACGTGTACTGCATACCCTCTAGCCTGCCATGTTTAATTCAGATGAAGCCTCTGTATGATAAACATACATGAGATTTTGCATTATGCTTGAAGTAGGTGCAAGCCATGCCCCACTGCCGAAGGAACCGTCACGGAGATGCGGGAAGTGGCAATGAATCACATCTGTACCAAATCCAACCCAAGCAAACAGAACCAAAGGAAATCTAATCCTCTTGTATCTGACATTTCAATGTTTGACTGCTGTGGCCAATGCTAGTGTCACCTCTTGCAGACTTCTGACCAGTGCATTCCCAACAGTAAGTGTTGCTGGTTGCAAGCTAGCGCTCAGGAAACATAATGATTCAGTGTCCCCCACGGCTAGCCTGTGCCTCATTAAGAGATAAAGTCCAGAAGCCTCACACTCACGTTAAACACAAGGCTGTGTGCTGATATCTGACACGGGCAGAACAACAAAAGCTCTCCCATGGGGCTCAGAGGCACAGCCCCTGGGTGTGCTGGTGACTCCCGAGGCAGAGGTGCCTGTGCCATGCACTGCACCCCTCCAGCTCCTGCTGGAAAAGGAGCCAGCTCAGCTAAGTGCTTGTGTGAGCAGAGAGCACTTAGCAGTGGCACACGGGCTTCTCCCAGTCCAGCCCCAATGTAAGAAGCTTGCGTTGAGGATAGGCTGCTTGCCACAGTCCCCCTGGTTGAGCCCCCAAGGAATCTTCTCCTAATTCCTCAAGTAAGCAAGGGAAATGAAGATGCCGTTGCATCCCACACCAAACCTTTTTATTGTGGTAGGGCTTTTTCGCATCAGGAGCTGCACACCCAGACTCCTGGGAGTGGGTTTGCTAAGAGTGCAAAGTCTCCACAAAGACCAGTGCCAACAACTGCTTTAGAATTCACATATCATGACAATCATGAGAGTATTTCTTAAGATGTTTTGGGTTTTTTTTTTTTTCAACATAAAATACTTTTGTCTGTATGATCTTGAAATTTTACATTTACAAGAGCTATATTTTCAGAAAAGATACCTGACATTATTTCCTCCAGGAAAGTAATGACTAATCACAGCTGGTAGTGAAAAAAAACACCAACCCAGTTCTGTTTAAAACTACTTACCTGAGATTCATGGAGTGGATATATAACTTAATCCAACTGATGGGATTTTTCCCCTGTTTTACCACAGAGATTATGAGTTAAAGGTCAATTAATTTTTAAAAGATAGTGTCAACATTTTTTCACAATAAAAATCAATATATTATACTACATCCCATTCCCTTGAAATTTAAATAGGGACTCAAGAGTTTTCCAAACTCAAAAGAAGCCATCCTGCTTCTATGGTTGAACAGATCTGTTGCATCAATTTGCCATGAACATCTACTTGATTTAGTTGAAATAACACTTATAAAGTAATAAATGTTTAGTTTAAGAGAATGCTTAATGAACAAAGTTTATTACTTACTGGAAAATCATTGAAATTGAAAGCCACATATATTTACATAAAGTATGTGGCATCTGAAAGAAATCCAAAGAATTTTGTTATTAATTTCCTGTGTTGTTTACATGTGTTAGAGCTATGTTTATTCCAGAAGAATCACTCACCAGGAGTGATAGAAATCAAAGTGCAAACTGGTTTATTTTTCTCAGTAACTTATTAAGAACAGCAGCAGTTTCTTGTGTTAGACAGATGATATGCAACAGACACAGATATTTTTCTTCAAATATATACATTATAAATGAGAAAATAAAGCAATGTGCAGTCAAGTGACTTTTTATTAAACTAAATAAAATGAAGAAGTAAATACCATTTTTGCCATCTTGAATTTTTTCTATTAATTTCAAAAGGTATTGAATAAGTTACAATGTGATTTACAGCACAATATTTAGTATGTTTCAAAAACCAAATCCTTATACAATGAAGCACTAATCAAGATAATAGAAACAGCAAGTGTTTCATCATGCTTTTTTAAGAACATATGAATTAAAATATCAACATAAAATCACCTTAACAAGTCAAAAGCAGTAGAGTTTATAAGGTCTTCTTTTAAAGCTGGAAAGGAACATGTATTTTTATGACAAGTTATGATGTGCTAAAATAATTTCTCATTTTTCACATTTGGTGTCAAAATTATCCTGCATATTTCTTAACCTCAGACCATCTCCCCTTGGTTTTGGATTGACTGTAGAAAGCAGCTGGCTTTTTAGAACCAGCTAAGAAGGAAGTTGTTCATGTCCTTTCCTTAGCTTCCAGTCCTAACTCCTTACTCCTCAGTCCTCAAGTCTGCAGAATCTTCCTCGAAGACAGTTTTGCTATAGACTAAATACAACAGTGCAGGACTGGGTTGATCCAGTTGTGGGCCTGGAACAAAAAACAAGAAAGAGAATAAGGAGTGTGTGGCTTTTCCAGGAGTGCATATTGTAATCCTTGGAACCAGCACTTGCTTGTTTTAGTAAAGGCAGATATGGCCAGGATGGAATCCTTGAAGAATGAGTCTTATAGCACCAGATAAATAGGTTATATTTGTGTTTTAGTGTGCAATATGTGGAATCCCTCTTTTCTTCATCATCTGCCAAATGTTTCTGCATTTGGAGTTTGTCTTGCAACAGCTCAGATACCCTTGACAATTTGGGGATGGAGTCCTCACACCACTAGTCAACAATCCCTCTGCTACCAAGGGGTTGGCCAAGTGCTCCAGTCTCTGCACGTGCAAGTGGGACATGGGGGTGTGATGTGCCCACCCTCCTGGGAGAGCTTGTAAGCACAGAGCTCTGGTCCCAGTGAGAAATAAAGATTTCAGTCCTTCCTGGGGTGCACAAGCCAGAGCAAGTTTCACAGCAGAGGCACAGATCCCTGTAGGGGCTGTGTGTGCCTCCTTGGAGCAGTCTCTGTGGTATCCCCTCTGCAGAGGGAGCAGACTTGCAGTTTTCAGCCCTACTGCCCTCCAAACCCAACTCTGCTGTGGGAGGTTTAACACTTACTTAATGAGGACTATGTGTGTGCATACATATGGATGTGTGTATATCTGTCTACACATACACACAATATAAATTAACTAAACATGTTACTAGGATACATCAGGAAAACCACATCCAAACAAAGAGTCCAATATGGAAAAAGCTATTAAAAGACCCCAGCATTTTAGCTTGTTGTGTATAGGAATAAATATGATTGCAGGATACCAAATTTACATTTTGTTCTTTTCCTAATGGCATCTACAAGAGGTGCTACCTTCTGGGGTTAAAGGAAAGATTGCAAATAAACAAAAGCAATTCTGATCTTTGCAAATAACATAATGCTCATAATCTAATTGCCCCATCTCAGGAAAACCTGATGATGAGCTTCATGGTTAAAATTAAGTGTATCAGCCTCTTTTTAAATGTAAAAGAGTCCTCAAGAGGACCCTGAGCTCTGCCCACAGAGCTTTAAAAAGAAATGCAGGAAAGAGCAATTTTTGTGCTGAAGATCCAAATGCCCTCACACAATCTCAGTACTGAAAGATGAAGGTAGCCATGAAATTTACAATCTCCTTTTCATCTCAATTTTCGTTTAGACTGACTAGTTAGCCTAAATAATTTTACTCCTTCATCTTAAATACAAAGACCCTGATGCCCCCTCTACTACTTCACACAAACTCTGCAGTCTACACATAAAGCTGTGAAGACAGCAACTCAGCCAAGGAACCAGAACTGTGCAAGCTAGGTTTCTGTAGGAAAAAAGATACAGGCAGTTAAAATCTTTTTAAAAAAGAAAAATGTGTTACAAATGTAGACTCTTAGTGGTAAGTGATCCAGGCCTGACTTCCCTGGATACTGCACCTGGTCCCAGTCCCATGCCTCAGATGACATGATGCTGTTACAGTTGGCATATCCACTATATTCAAGCTGGTAATTGCAATTTTTCTGGGCTAGACCAAACGTGCTGTCCCCAGATACTCTGAAGTGTTAGGGCACATAATTAAGTGCTAATTTAAATGGCACTAGTCATGTAACTAAAAGTCTATGTTTTTTGTTTGGTTTTTTTTTTTTTTTCTAGTCATGATTTTCCAAACTGGAATTCCTCTTGGAACTGACTTTGAAGTCAGTAACAAGCCTCCCATTGGGTTTAATGCAAACAGAATCAGCCCTCACTGGAGGTTTTAGTGGAGCAGAGAAAAACATTTTTCCTGTTAAAAGATTTTTCTATTAGTACAAACACATAAAAGACTTCTCAAAGTTATAGTGTTAAATATTTTAATGTCTTGCCAAACCTCATCAATTCTCATTGTTTAGCAAAAATGGCACTGACATTCTGAGTTGCTAGCTATGGCATTTTCTGCATATTAAGATCAATAATATGCTTTAAAAGGAATAAAGGGTTGTCTAATGAAAAAAGTCTTTTAAAAGTCAGGACAATTCCAACTGCTATGAATGATTATAAATTATGTGGTTATTTTTATGGGGGTGGGGTAGGGGGTGATTAAGGCCTTGGGCACATGGACCATACTTCCCCCACTTCCTTTCCTTACCAGAAATTTTACTTCCCCAAAACCTCCCCTTATTATCAGCTATGTGAATTCTAGTTTTGATTGCCAGTTTAAGTCACTAAGTTTTCTGTTTTAGTATCAACCTTGAGTTCTTAAAATATTTATTGGAATAAATGTCTTTGATGGGCTCTAGTGACAGAAGGAAGGATTTAGTTCAGAAGGAAGACTTGGTTTCAATTTGATTGGTTCAAATGTTGTGTTGTTCAAAATATGTGCTTTCTGGACCTTACTCCCTATTCAAACAGCCTCAGCAGATACGAGATGCATGGGTTTGGGGCTTGGAGTTCCTTCATTCTAAGCAATGCAAATTCAGATTCAAAGGCTCCCTCACCTGTGCTGAGTTTGTCCTGGCTACACAAAAACCTATACATGAGGCCAGACTAATTTTTTTTCAAATGCTAAGGGCAACATGAGCTCTGAAGAGGGAACCTAGGGAGTATGAGGAGTCATGGAGAGGACATGGCAACATCTGTGGGTAGCAGAAGAGATGGCTGCATAGGGCCTGCAGGATTTGTCCTCGAGGACAGGTGTTTGATGTGTGTGCACTCTGTGGGCACTCCAGCTGCAGTTAGCTCATGCCAACAATGCCTCCATAAGTAGCGTGCTGGCTCTGGTGCTTTTGAGGACATGCATTTCCAGCCACATGGGTACAGCTAGGTACTGTCCTTACCCAGAACCAAAAAGTCCACCACTTTATGCAACCCAAAGGAAGCAGTCCAATTTGGACCTTTTCCAAAGCATTGACCGCTTCAGACTGTCATAGCAGAGACTTTAAAACCCTCCCTTCTTTTTTCCCTAGGGAGCAAAATCTTCCATCACTTTCTTGCAAACCTCTCAGCATTGCTTAAGTCTGTCAGGAACATCTGCCCAGCTCAATGGCTATTAGTCTTTTCTTGCATTGAGGTGGTGGAAAATAAATCTTTTAATCAGAAACTGAAAAATATGTTTTCTATACATAGATATGAGGCTCTAGGGATCTTATTCAGTTCCTTAGGAGGGTTAAACTTCTATTTCTTACTCTCTGTACCAGTATACTGATGTCTGGGTAGAAGCTGTTCTGGTATTCCCACAGGAGAAGGGAAGAGGGACTGAATCATCAAACATGATATGGAGATTAATACAGCATCAGGAGAAAGAAGACTGTTTCTTATCTCTGTCCTTTAGATGCCTGATGTTATGGAAGCTAGACACCATGATTATGGGAAATGTGGCTGTCTTCAAGCAGAGTGCTGAAGAAGATGGGCATTGCCAGCTCCTTCAATACCTGCATAACCAACAACTTGCTCTGAGAAACAGGGCTGCTGGTGCCACTGTGTTTCATTCAGATCCCTGTTTGTGTGAGCAAGGATTACAAGTGTACTGCCAGAACAGGCTCCTTCAGGGAGGAGACATGCTTTGTCTGTGAATCCTGATGGGACTAGGTGAGAGATATGCACTTAGCCCTGTCAAGACCAAAAGGCTTCAGTGCACACACTGAGCAGAACTTCAGGCTTCGTAGTGGCTTCTCTGGCACTGGGGGAGTTGCTTGGTAAAGACATGATGATACAAGAAAGATAATCTAAATTTAAACACCAGATTTCCACCCAATCCTCAGTGCTGTTCTGTTTGTGAGCTGGGCTTGTGTCCCAGTTAAGTAATAGGAGCTTCCTAGGTGTAGACGGTATGAAGGATTGCAGTGACTCTTTCTAAATGCTGTGTCTTGGAATCTCTGCAAAAACCTGAGGTTTTACTCTAGATTTGCTATGGCAATGAGAAATGCGTACACATATACAGATGCAAGATATATTGCAGTGTACTGCAGCATGTTAATTGATGTGCACAGATTGCTCTTCTTTTTTTGTAACCTCTCAATATAACAAGGTGTAAATGAATGCAAAATTAAAAAAAAATATAGAAACAAATAGTCATTAAGATGTGTTACAAATTCCCAGTTTCATTCTAAATCAGAATTTTGTTACCTAATACGTTTATAATATTTTTTGAATCCTCATGCAGAACCAAATGGTCTTAATTCCATTTACCATCTCCTATCTGCTCTCCAACAGTCCAGAGCCATAAAATCCTCTCTATTTCCCATTACATCCGATGTCAGATGATTCCTGGTCTGTGACTCCAAACCTTGGCAGATCATAGGACAGGTCACATGCAGACAATTAGCAGGAGTAAAGGAATAGCCAACAGATTCTTGGACTGAGGTGGAGATATTTGCTGTGTTTGGCTGAACTAGATGTTGGCTGGAGGGAGGTAGATGCAAAGAAGGTGAGATACTAATTGCAAGGGGTGAATTTGGAAGAGGACTTTGAGTTGACACCCAATTTGTACAAGAAAGTAGCAGGAGATGAGTTAAATCTACAGAGGCACAAAAAGATAATTAAAACCACCCTTGAATGACAATGGCTACTAATGTGCTGCAAGTCACTGTACCCCCATGGAGGAAAAAAAGGAAACTGGCAGCTCCCCGGGCCCACTTTGAGAAGCTGTATGTACACTGTATGTACTCACAGCTCATCTCTACAGGTCTCTGCTGCTTCTCTATGGTCTTGTCAGGGTGCTGGGGAGACAGGTCTGATAGGGTAGAAAAACGCCAGGAAACACGTTTTGACAGAGACGTCTTGCGAGCCTCCCATGTGTGCTCCACATTGTCTGTTGCATGCCCTTTGATGTGGGGTTTGGCTCATGGGAAGGCGAGAGGCCAGATCCTCATCCCGGGACGGGCGGTGCCAGCCCCACTCTCCCAGCACAATGACAGATGACACCGTACAACCCAGGTGAGGATACAACCCGTTCCCAGCACATCGGACAGCCTCTAAAGTTTTTTCAATCCTTTTCCTTACCCTTTTTCTCACTCCTTTTTTCCTCTTTTATTTTTATTTTAGCATTTTTTAATTTTTATTTTTCTCTTCTTGTATTTTTTCTTTTTTCTTCTGTTTTTCTTTTTCCCTTCTTCCCTCTTCTTTTTCATTTTTTACATAATTGTGGGGCTTCTTTTTTTCTTTTTTTTTTTTTTTTCTTTAGTTGGTGACTAGGAGTTTGCTGTGTTTCTCGCTGCAAATGCGGTTCTTTCCTCCCCGGATAAAGCATGGTCTCAAATTGCTGTCTTCCCAGTAGGCGCAGGCCGGAGCGTGCCCCGAGAGCTGCCTGCAGAGGGGCTGTGCACGGAGGGATGCCGGCCTGGCCGCTGCCTGGCCACGTACCTGCTCGTACCTGGCCTGAAGAGCAATCCCCAATCCCCACCTTCCTGCGGAAAGGAAGCGCTGCTCGACAGTTCTGAGCTTCCAGCTCCCTGGCTGCAGGAGCTCCGCAGCTCCCTCTGCCTTGCTCTACGTCTGCTCTTCGTGCAAGGCCCCGACGGGAAAATATTAATAATCAAAACGGTGGGGGCTCCTCTCCTCTCCTCTCCTCTCCTCTCCTCTCCTCTCCTCTCCTCT
>CM031860.1:30180157-30295232 GCA_018697195.1 Certhia americana
CCTCTCCTCTCCTCTCCTCTCCTCTCCTCTCCTCTCCTCTCCTCTCCATTATTTTTTGTCCTTTCTTTTAACTAAGTGGATGAGTCAGGTCTGAAATAATTTTTCTGATATGTTGCTCGGTGTCTCCATAGAAAATTATTAAAGGAGGGGTGGATGTATGCATTTATACACGATTTTTGTGCACCGCAAAGTACAGTTATAGGAGAAAAGACCAAAAAAATCGGCAAATGCCTGTTCTTTTATAAGGAGGTTTTTGAAAGCTCTGGACTGTGCCACGCGAATTTTGGAAACGAATTTAAGGCACTTGAGTATGTTTTGCAAATGGAACAAGCAGGAATACAGTCTTGCCTCTAGGCAGTGCACGGAGAATAGATCTCACCCTGTTTGCCTACTGTCAGCTGGGAGCTCTCTCCTTCAAACTTTTTTCGTTGTTTTTTTTTTTTTTTTTCGGGGCCTGACGGGGGTTTTGGTATCTGCTCCTAACTCCAGCCACCTCTTGCATCCTCTGATAAATGAGACAGCTTTCTGCCGGCAAGCGCCGGAGGTGACACCGTGCTGCCTCTCAAACCAGGCGCTCGTGTCTCTCTGCCCCACCTCTCCCGAGCACAGGGCAGCAGGGTTAGGGAAATCCTATCCCTTTCCCACGGGGTCAGGGGCGGGGGCCCTGCCACAGCTCAGCCTTGGGAGGGGGAGCCCAGCAGACCCCTCCGGAGGTCCACATCCAAAGGACACTCTCATCACACCCCATCACAGCATTTCGCATCAGCAAACCGGAGCATTTCGCTGAAGTTCCCGTCTGCATTTATGCATACATATATATCGTATATTTGTGTATGATTTTATATTTTTAATATGTAAAATGAATATTTAAATAGCCCTCAGCTTGTGTTTCTTGCTTGTAGATCTGCAAGCTTATGAAACAAATGAAGGGGAATTGCGGGACTAGCTCACTGTTCTTTAAAAAGGTAACAAAACCAATCTAATCTATCTGGATATATGATGTATCTATTATATCGACTGTAATAATTGGTCAGTAATTAATCGTACATGTGCGTGTACGCACCCGCGGGGAGGAGCCTCACCGCCCAGGGAAGCACCTGGAGCAGGGGGTGGGAAGGGAGATATGTTTGATCCCACCGCTGCTGCTCGGGTGGGTGCGGGATTCAGCTTGAAACGCGAGATCGGCTCCTTCCCAGTCTGCCCGCGCCTCTGCAATGCGGGAGGCAGCACGCTGCCCTCCCCGCTCCAGGGAAGGAGAGCAGGAAAGCGAGTGTGCCCTGCGGGCAGGGGCGGCCCGGCCGTGGGGGCACTCGGGGCATACGGGAGCTGCATCCCGCTGCCACCTGCCCCGCTAAGGCGAGGAGCTGGCAGCCGAGGGCAGCAAGCGGTGACAGCTCCCCGCGGGTCGCAGATGCTGGGAAGACACCGCCCTGCCTGCGGTGTCCGCCGCTGTCGTGCTCGTGTACCAGCGCTCTCGATCTCTTCTGCAAAGAGCATCCTCCCCCTGAAGGTCCTCCCCCTGAAGGTCCTCCCCTCTCTCGGCTTGGGACTCCATGCGCTATTTGAGTAAATGGTGCAACCGAGATGGAACGCACACATCGTCAGGGTGGGCATGGTTTACACCTATCCCAGGGCTCCGGCCAGCAGCAGGCCGGGAGGACAGACCCTTGGCAGTCACACCTGAGCGGCGGGGGCGTCTGCATGGCTTGTGTAGCACACCCCAGAGCAGGTCCCTCAGTTTTGACAGGACTTAAGAGGCCTGCCGAGGCCTGAGGAACGTGAGGGAGGAGGTGGTCCTATCCCACACGGACATCCGTCCTGATGAGAAGGCCGAGAGCGTGGAGTGTTGGGATCGGGCTGGGTGGACGCAGGGAGGCACCGGGAGCTGGAGATCAGCGGGCGACGGGGGAAAGCAAGGAGCGTCAGGAGAGCTGCCACTTTGTGAGCAGCCCTAGAGATACAGCCCCGGTGAGGCCCCGCCGGCCTCAGGAGCAGCAGGGAGAGGCTGCAGCCGTCCAGGACCTGCCCGCGGGGTTGTGCGTGTCCCGGGCAGGGACAGGGCAGCCGGGGAAATCGCATCCCCCGCCTGGGAAAGAGCCTGTGCCTCGGGAGCTGTCCTGGCACCGCACCCGCAGTTTCCCCCCCGTGCGGAACACTCCGCAGCCAGCCCGCAGGGCATTTTCCGATGGTGAGGGAAAAAGCCTAATCAGGGTTGTGGAGTATCCCGCCAAGCGCTCATTACCGATAGATTTCCCTTTCCCGCCACAAGATTTTACCGGGTTTTGAACGGAGAGCAAAGGCGAAGCTGAGGGATGCTGCTTGCTAAGCTTACAAGGCTGAAAGCGTTCACGGGGGGCTGGGGACGATATAGCTAAAGGTACACCCCGGACACGTGGTGCCCACTGACATGGTGTCCAACCTTTCTCGGCATTACTGCAAATTTAAGGCCGATTTATGAGCTGAGGGATACAAGAAGAGGCACATCCCTGTGCCTGGAAGGCTGGAGGGGAGCACGGCAGCTCTGGACTCCAGAGATGCTCTTACTGTACGCCGGGGCCAAGTCCTTTGTTTTGTGAAGACAGACACGCTGGACAAATCCCTTCAGGCTCTGAATGATAACCTACTTGTCCCACGGCTTGTGCTGGGCACAGCTGGCCTGACTGCCGAACATTGCAGAGTTAGGTTTTCTGAGTGAATTTTGTGCATCTTGTAGAAAAGTCTCTCTCGCTGAGAGCTGGGGAGACGCTGTTTGCAGGTTTGGAAAGGAGCGGCAAGAAATCTCACCCGGCATTTTCCAGCGATTACTTCAGTGGGAAAATAAGACGGGAAATGTTCTCCCGATGGGCTCTTTCCTGCGGCGAGCGTTCGGTTATCGCATCGTCCCTGTGAGCTCAGGGAAAAAGAGGCCCTTTCCCTCGCCCTTGGCCTTGCGAGATGAGTGGAGGCGCCGGGGCGAGGTCAGCTACCTCCGGAGCGGAGTGGCTGCTGCTCTCGGCCCTCCTCGGGGCACCGCCCGCCGGCTGGGGCGGGCCGGGGCGGTACCGGCTGCCGGCGACCGTGACGGGCGGCGGCTGAAAGGTGCGAGGCTAAACCAAACCCGAAAAATAGCACCCATTAAAAAAAAAAAAAAAAAAAAAAAAAAAAAAAAGAAAAAAAAAAATTCGTCAGCTCCAGGTAAGATCCATTCAGGTTTTGATACACACAGCCCCCCACCCTTCTCCTCAGCCCCATGTGCTTCCCTGCCTCCTGGAGGTGCTGGTCGCTGAGCCCAGGCCACATAGCTGACCCCCAGCCAGCTCTCCACGCCGAGAGACTGGCATCTGAAATATTACCCAGGGAGCTGGAGCGGCCCCGGCAGTATCGCCCCGCTCTTCCCCGAAAGGTATCCGGGGAATCCTTCCCCTCCCTTGCCCGCCGAAGCCCTTTCAAAGGAAGTCAACCCGATGTGTTAGCCTAAGTACGAAGCATCCGAGGAATTTCCACCGGGAAAACGAGCCCTTTCCGCGGGCTGGCGGCGCTTCCCGCGCTGCGGCCCGTCCTGCCCGGGGGCTGGGGGCCGCCAGGCGCAGCCCCAGGCGGGGCGTACCTTTAGGCATGGAAGCGTTTAGCGGTTTCGGCGGTATTAACTCCTAACAGGGTGTGAAAAGTATTGGGGATTGAAAAAGCTGTGGGAAAGTGGATTCTTTCCAAGTCAGGCGGATTGGAGCTTTCCTCTGTTCTACTGGCGGACACCTTGCGCTGCTCCTGCCGCAGGGCCCCCCGAGGAGCAGCCCCTTCCCGGCGGCTGGGAGCCAGACAGCCCGGCAGGTGCCATGCCCCTCGCAGCTTGACTGTAAGGTTTCACAGGTGGAAAACACGGCATCGCGTTTTGCCACCAGCTCTGCTCACCCCTGTCACCGTGCCAGCGCCGTGTCGCTGGGCCGGGGAGACGCCGCTCGGTGGTAGCTCTCCAGAAGAGGCTCTGGCCTCGCCGGGCGAGGTCTTCCCATCTTCTTTTGTTCCGGGAGCGGTGGCTGGGCCCTGCTCTGCCTCCAGCCGCCGCGGCCCCACAAACCCCCTGCCTTCTCTCATCCCAGCCCCGCCGCCGCAAGAGGCTCAGCGGCGTAGGCACCGCCGGGCTCGCAGAGGCACCCGGACAAAAGCACGCTTCTCCCAACAACTTCTTGTCGGTTTTTACTCCTTCTTTAAATTTCTCACCAGTACATCCGGGTTTTTTTAAGTGTGAACGGTCCGGAAAATGACTACGGTACAAACATTTCAGACCTGATCAAATTGGATCAGCCGTTAATACTTGTTCTAATTAAAGTGGATATTCACACCGCTCGCCCGGTCTCCTCGAAGGAGCATTACGATCTGCAACCTGTGTCTGCATTCAAACTCTACCTTCTCGCGGGGGGAAGGTTGGGGGGAAAACATCGAAGTTTAAAAAACTCTTAAACCTTGGGGACAAAAAAATATGAATAATGATGATGATGATAATGATTATTATAATGGTATCGATTAAATAATAATAACAATAACAATAACAATAACAATAATAATAATAATGGTTGGTTTCTCCTCGCCATAGAAAACAGCGGATGGCCAAGAATTAGGTTCTGATAACCTGCTCTGGCCCTGACCATGTCTGCCCCGGGGAGAGAAGGCAGCTGCAGACTCCCGTGCTGCCGGCCTGCCTCTGTCGCCGCCCGACCTCCCCTCTCCGCTCTCTCAGCGCCACCCCTCGGGTCGGGGGGCGGCGGGTCCCGGCCGTGGTACCCGAGTGCGGGGCGGTGAAACCTGCGCCAGGAAGGAACCTTCAAGGCTCCCCAAGAGGGAGCGGTGCGGTGCGGGGCGAGCCGCTGGAGGGGGAGCCGAGCATAGCATCGCTTACCTGGCTTAGGCGAAAGACGCAGCAAGAAAAACTTTTCTCTGGGTAAAAAAAACCGAAAACCTACAAATCCTCCTCAAGCATTCCCGGAGCCGCTTCCCGAGTGATGCACTTGGCCAGCGGAGGGGAAAGGCACGGGCGGCGGCTGCTCCGCTGAGCAGGGCGGGAGCGGCCGCAGCGTCTGGCTCGCTCAGCGGTTCCGAGAAACCCCGAGATAAAATGACAGGCTCCTTCTGTGGAGAAATCAATTTCTAAGCATCAGAGAGAGGTTTTAAACAAATAAACTAAAAAAAAAAAAAAAAAAAAAGCCCCCCTCCGACCTGTGATTGAGAGACAGTTAAAAATAATTGCCCCTGTTAAGAGACAGGAGACCAGGTTACAGGGAAAACTACCTTCTTTCAAAGCCCGCTAATGGCCATACGATTCATTAGGTTACTTAATCCTAATAACCTTGCTAGCATCAGTCCCGGTGACCCAGCCCATTAAGCACCACCAGCGAAACCCTATAAAACAGGCAAGGGGAATGTCCAACATCTGAGCACATTTATTAGCATTATGTTCCTGAGATAACATGCCCCCGGCTCCCCTGCGTACTGCTGCGGGCAGGCTGGGGAAAGAGGGAACTCTCTTTTTGGAAGGGCTGAGCACAGGACCAGGACTCCACGAGGCGGATGGCTGGTCCCACCGTCACTGTCATTCACAGTTTCCCCTTTTTCTCTGTTTTCCTCCCCCGGCCCCCGTCTCTCCAGCCAAACAATAGCTACATTTGTGGCGAGCATTTTTTCCTTCTGATTAAACACAGGCCAACCAATGGCAGCCAGAACGAAACAAAATGCGAAGAGTAACATTTCGATCATAAATGGGAGTTAACAAGTAAAAAAAAAAAAAAAAGACAAAAAGTCTCCCTTACACCGAAACGTGCTAGTGAGTCATTGCGGTATCACCCTCCGTGAAGGAGTCGGCTGTGGGGGAGAGAGGGAAAAGGGAAGTGAGGGAAGCAGCAAGGCCGGTTCCTCCCGTGCCTTCCCGAACTGCAGACAAACCGGACGCCCCCCCGGCATCTCCCTGCCAGGGTGAGGTCTCTGTAATTTACGACACGCGAGTTGTTACGGTATTCGCCGCTGCTCGGAGCGGAGCTGCTCAGGGCGCAGGCACATGCAAGCGATTAGAAGAGCGAAGGGCTCTCGCTAGCCGGGGAGGGACCTCTCCCAGAGCGCCTGTCACCCCCTTCCTCCGGCCTTCTCTGGGCAGATAGATCCACTACGCTCCCGGCTGGGGATGGCTCCCCGCGGCCGGAGTGAAACCCCTCCCAGGATCTGCAGAGGAACAAACCGTCTTCAGATTTTGATTCTCTACAATCCCCCTACCAACACTTCTTTATTTTTTCCTCTCCATTTCTAAAGAAGAATGTGCCCAGAGGCAGAGGGATGGCATTGTTCGCACGCTGGCCCCGCGTTAAGAGATGCCTGCCCGGGGTAACAAGGGCTCCCTGCGGACACGGGTCCCAGGCTCCCGCCGCTGCCCACCCAGGCAGCAGCGAAGGGGAGGGTGGCAGGAGCCGCCGGGATAACGCCCGGTTGAGCCGAAGGTGATCAGGCAGCGTTCAGCCTCCACAAAGGGCTGACGTGATCCTATTTTCGCAATAGTTATAACACGCTGTCAGAGAGAGATTAAAGAAAAGAAAAGCGGCGGGGAGGGAACCGCAGCGCCCTGCAGAGCTGCCCATTCCCGGTGCTGCCTGCTCTGCGGAGGGTTTGCCGGTGATTAACCCTGAGGGCTGATCCTGCAAGCCCTCCTCCCCGGGAGAAGTGCCCGCCGCGTTCACCGGGGCGCCGGGGGCACCGACGGCTGCGCCGCAGTGGGGCTGGGGGCGAGGTGTGCCCTGCGCCCCGTCCCACACCTCCCCAGCTGACAGCGATCCTGTTCCTAAACGCTTTTGTCTCTATTTTTTTTTTCTCCTTTTTGGTTTGTTTTTCCTCAAGGGCTATTTTAACTCATAAAATCTTGCTCTGGCTTGGAACTTGTCATAACAGGAGCCTGCTTTATTTATTGGGTTATTTATTTCTTTTACCAGCAACAATATCCCGAACACGGTCCGGTTGAAAGAAGGAGTTTCCAAAAACAAGGGGGGAAAAGGGGGGGGGGGGGGGGGGGGGGGCAGTAAGAGAGAGAAAAAAAGAGAGGGAGAGGGTGGGAGAGTAAGCCAGAGAGAAAGCGAGAGATAAAGAGGAAAATCTACAAGAAAGCGAGAAGGAGGGGAGAAACAAGAAATGGAAAGAAAACAAGAGAAAGCAAGAACACAAGCAATAAAGAATGAAAGAGAGAATGAAAGAGAGAAAGAGAGAGGGAAAGAGAGAAAGAAAGAGAGAGAGAGAAACTCAAGAACAAAAGGGAAAGAAAGAAAGAAAGAAGAAAGGAAAAGAAAGGAAAAGAAAGAAAGAACCCACACATCCCGCTTTTCAAAATTAAAAACAGAAGCCTGAGTATTCATTTTGGTATTAATATTATGTAAACATAAAAACTCCGGGAACTCAGCAAACTCGTGCAGGGAAAAGAAAGAAAAAGAACTATTCTCGGAACCATGGTTCACACTCGAACTGTGCCGTTTTGGCTTAGCAAACAAAACTCGAGACGCCCAACCCTGTCCCTCCTCCCCCCAGCATATATCTTTTCAGCACACATTTTAAAATAAATATCCTCACGAGTCTTTCCAAAATGCCTCCTTGTTATGAATTGATAGGATACAACATACCCCAGCTGCGTGTGCCTGGAAGTTGGGATTTAGCCCTTTAAATGCCAGGACAACATCTGGGGGGAAAATAATTACGGCGGCTTCGCCCCGTCCTCTGGGTGCCGCCGGCGGGGAGTGGGGGTCCGCCGCGGGAGGTGAGCGGGGGGTCCGCGGGCACCCCCGGGTGCCACGGCAGCCCCCGAGCAGCAGGAAGCAGCTCGGCGCTCTGGGGGCAGATAACCCCCAGGAAAGACACCCCCCCCCAAGCTAAGCGAAGGAGAAAATGGTACTTTTTCTGACTCTCGAGCTCTTTCAATTTTACCATGCTTTTCGTCCTACTGCTCAGCAAGTCAACACAAAAAGCATGGTCAGTATCTAGGTTTCCATAGGATTTAATAAGATAGGGAAAAGGGATCTCCTCTGTGGTGTCCTGCTAGAGAAACACGCGACGAACCGGCACGTTTTTCGCCCCATTATAAAATTAATTCAACCTCGAAGATATTTTTCTGGACGTTTACTCAGTAGAGGTTTCCCGTAGCTGTTTTGTCCCAGAAGAGTACTTATCATTAAATAAATAAATAAATAAATAAATAATAAAAAAAAAAAAGCAGGAAGGACTTACAGTATGATCTTCTGTCTTGGGGCTTGCAACAGGTGTTAGAGCTCTCTTCGGGGACTAGGAAATATGTACATATATATATATATATATATATATATATATATATACACATCTCTCTCTCTCTCTCTATATATATATATATATACACACACACACACACGTGTGTGTGTGCGTGTAGACCATCAAATAAAATGATCACTTTGCTCTAAACAAACAAAAGGAAAAAAAAAAAAGGAAAAAGAAGAATAATGTTGCCGTTTTAAACGCCTTCTATGCCTATACATCTTACACTCAAAAATATATTATATGATCGTATGCTGTTTCAATCTCTATTTTCTTGCCGATTTTAATGAGACGATGTAGTGAGAACCATCGCCGCCCATCTTTAATAAGATGTGAGCTTTTAATCTTATATTTGGGTACGTCTTCTTAGGGCCGGACAAGTGAAAATACCTTTGTTTTCAGAAATAAGAAAGACGCACGAGTAATGGCATTGCGAATGACGTAAGGATATGGACATATATTACAATGATCGACCATCACAAATAAAAGCACATGCTTGAGGTGACTCTAGAAAATGAGTACAGTTAGTTACTGTGGCTTCTCGCCTCCCTGTATCTACCATGATATTACCTTCTCTGAGCAAAGCGCGGGGGGGAGGGGGAAATAAATTTTAAAAACCCTGACTCGTTGTCCTTCGGGGAACACAATTTTTAACAGCTGTTTTACAGAGGAGGAGCCAGTGACCAAAAAGCCCTGAAGAGTGAGCCCTTAACACAAAGTGATGCACAGCTTTTCAATCCATGCCACCACATATATGTTTATGTTCACATATTCCTACACCTAGTGCTTAATGCATCAGCAGCATGTTATTCTGGGAGAGGGAGTGCGTATAAAATCCTCACAGATCTAGTGATCTGAGGTTGCCGCTTGTTCCGGGGAAGCTACAGAAAGTTTTAAAACTGTGCGCGGGGATAATTTTTCCATTCCTTCAGCATCCCCTGTTCGGCGAATGCAGACGCCCGCCGCGCCAGGTACGGGCAGGGCAGAGGAAAGGGGCTCGGAGACGGGCAGCGCCGGCATCCCCGGCCATCGCCTCCTCTCACCGGCGGATGTACGTGGGATGTGCCCGAGGAACTCCCGCCAGGGCACCCACCGTGCGGCACTCCCTGCTCCGGCCGCGATGTGCAGGGAAGGGGCATACCCCCGCCTGCGCTCCAAAACATGGGACTGTCTCCCCTCCCTTTTACCCCCCCTGGGACTCTCACCAGAGTCAAGCCAGAACAGGTTTCTTAAAAGCAAACTGCCTTCTTCAGAGCCCTTTAAATCCGGCCCCGGGATACAACGCACACGAGGATGCTGTACGAGGGATGCCAAGGCAGCCCCGACCCGGGGAATGCGGTGGATTCAAGGAGGGGAGCAGTGAAATACCGAAAGTGCTCTCAGCTGGCAGCTCACCTCAGTGCCCATGGCAGGAGGGGCTTCGGCGGAGACAGGGGGTCCCAGCCCTTGGGTTGCTGCCCGCATACACCGCACACGCCACAGCCAGTGTGGCAGAGGAGCTCCGGCGACGGAGAACAGGCTATTTTTAAATTTTTTTTTTCTTTTTCTGAAATTTCCCCAGAAAGTGCGGAATTCACACGCAGGAAACAGCAGTAGGGGAACGAAAGGGTTCCCTGCCCTTGCACTCGCTCAGCCGTCCCCCGGCCACAACAGCTCCTGAGCCTGCCTGCACCTCCCCGAGGATGGGATGTGCTTCATGCTCTTGTCGCGCATGGAAACTCAGGCCATCCTGCGAACGACGTGTTGCCTAAACAAAGATAAAACGTGCTATACATCACAGGCTTTCCAGGTTATTCTCAATGACTTGTCGATTCCTCCTCCCTCGCCATCCATCCCCCTACCCCCCCCCCGGCACACGTGCAATGATAGAAAATGGTTTTAAATGACGAAGGGTCACGTAGAGCCATCCTGATCGTTTAGTAAAAATAACAGAGCTATTATAGAGCTGAAGGAAGGAGTCAGGGAGTTCACCCACACGTGCTTCAACGCTGTGCCTCGAATGAAGGCACACACATAGGTAAATGTATGTCTGTCTGTGTGTATGTGTGTGTGTACACAAACATATATACATGTACACACATATATAGGCAGCGGCACCGTCCCATGTGATCCTCAGGACTCTCTCATTAGGCCGTAAATACGTGCACAGATGACAGTGAGCGCTCCTGTATGGATGGGAGGAGGGCATGCGGAAGGACTGCTTGTGTCTTTGGGATGGAAAAGCACATAAAGCATTTTATGAGAGCTCGGGAGACAGCAGTTGCTCACTAACCTAGGGGTTTTTTTTTCTTTTTCTTTTTCTTTTTTTGGTTTTTTTTCATCTCTATTGCCGAAAACTGGAAATAATTAACTTCTTTAAAGGTTTACTTTTGAAACCGTGGCTGGAGTAAACTATGTTTCAGGTGTAAATAATTACCAAAGTCATGAAAGCGGCAACTGCTACATGTGGTTTATTCATTGCTTGCCTTTTCTTTTTTTTTTTTCCTCTTTTTTTTAAATCGTTTGATCATTTTCATCCCTAACTGTCTGCCAAATTCACATATTTGTAATTTACTAAACTTTATCGTTCCTACCAGGATAGGGATGTTGTACATTAGTTTCCAGACCCGTCCTGCCCTACCCCGGTGAAGAAGCCTGTCTGGACGCTCCTCAAGAAGGGATAACGCTATTACCCCGGATTTAGAACTGAATAAAAGATGCTTCCCCTTTCATAAACGCTACCAGACCCACTCGATTTTAGGCTCCGGAGAAGAAATGAATTATTAAAGGAAAGAAATTGTTTAAACACAATAGCTACTTGGCTAAATGAAAGCAATCCCTGGGGCAAGACTAGCAGGGTTTGGCCAGAGAGCATAATACTAGAAATATTTCTTAAACGAAAACCTTAGAGAAATAGGAGAGACGTGGACGTATAATACACAGCATAGAAACAAAAGCCCAGGATTTACTTCATGCCTGTTTTCTTCAGCCTGTACCTACTTTTTTTTTTTTTTTTTTCTTTTGCCTACACTACAACTTCAACCCATTTTACTCTTCAAAAACCCATGGTTGAAAAAGGCAGGAAACCAAATTTTTCTTTGCCTGTGTCCTATTTAAAAAAAAAAAAAAAAAAAAGTCTTTTGCATGGTAAGCCACCGCTTGAACATGTTCTGGTGTTGTAAAAGTGTTTTTTATCAGGCTGTAAATTACTGCCACTCTGACAGAGCAGCCGGAAATGTAAATCACACCGTAGAGCTGAAGTTATGAAAAAGTTTGTCCCCTTTTCCACGTCCCAGGAAGATCTCGGGGCTGCTGGATTGGGAATGGAGGGGAAAGGCTTGTTTACTATTTTCCTTCTTCACCAAACTGTTGGCTCCACCGTGCCTGGGACTTTGATGAGAAAGAATGGACAATGTGCAGAGTCCCTTCCTATGACACCCAGGCCACCGCCACTTGGGAGGTCCTTCGGCCTAATGCAACCACAGCTAACTGCTCCCAACAGGAGGCTCAGTGGATCAGGCAGGGTCACAATTATACTTCTGCTAAAGGCAAGAGTTGCCTTAAAGAAAAAAAGAAAAAAAGAAAAGAAAACAAAAAAAACCCAAAAAATAACCAACCAAAAAGAAATGGGGGGAGGGAGTGTGCGAGTGGTTGAATTAAAGCTTTTCAATTCATTTGGGGAAGGAAGCACCGAGAGCGGGGTTAGTTGAAACCGTTTCCAACAGGCATGAGCAAAATGAGGTTGCTTCCATCCAGAAAGAAATTAGGGGGAACAAGGTCCGAGGCACTTCACAAGGAATTACTCCGACCCCAGGGCTGCCGCACCAAATCGCCCATCGGGAGCAGTGGGCCTTTCCCCCGATCCTCCGATCGTTTTGAGGGTTCATCCGCGGACGGAAGTCAGTCCTGGTGCCATATATTGCACGGGCATTGCTCCTCTAAGGTAGGGAGGAGAGAGCTACACAACCACGGTCCGCAGCGAGTCCTCAAGCATGACCCATTAGCACGGAGGGGGAGAAGAACTCCAGGAGACACTACAGCCGATTGGCCCCTGATTTGGGCACTCGGGGGGCATCAATATTTTATGGAGGTGGGAGGACAGGAATCTTGAATCTCATTATTATGTCTCGGAGAGACAGAGCTGTTAAAACACGAGCCTCTTGCATTTACGTGAAGAGGTGAAAAAAAGCCGGGAGGAGGGAAGAGAGGGGAATGTCCCGACCTCTGCCGCTTACCGGGACAGCGGCTGCCGGCCCCTGTGGATTCGCAGTTGGCCGGTCCTCCTGTCTCCTGGCAAGTCTGCCGGGCGTGCTCCCAGCCCCCGCCGGCTAGCCTTCTCCTACTCCTGCCGCGTTTCCTTCGGTCCCCCGTTTAAAGACCCCAAGGTCACGCCGCTTCGTTATCATCCCCGGTAGCCCGAGCCCCGCCGGGCAAGGGGCTTTGGGCGGATCCGGGGCACGGCTGCTGTCTCCCGCCGCAGCGGGCGGGGCACGGCGAGGGGTCTTGCCTTGTCCCCCCATTCCCACCCTATCCCCGATTCTGGGACAAGGGGACACCTCAGCTACCCAGCTTCGGGCATCTCCTTTCAGGATCATCTCCCTTCAGCGAGATCTGGCCGGGGGAGGAGGGACCGGCTCCGCTCCCCGCCGCCCCCCGCTTACCTGAACGTGCTCGGCGACGGGCTCCCAGCAGGACGGGGTGAGAGGGGACGCCTCGGCCCCCCGGCTGCACAAGGGCCCAGTCATGGCCCCCCGCGCACCCGAGAGAGATCCGGCTGGAGGAAGAGAGAGGGAGGAGAGAGGAAAAGCCTTTTTTTCCCCCCTTTCTTTCCCCGTTTGAGCCGAAGTGACCCGCAGTATCTGGAGAAGGTTTTTGAAGACGTTTGGGAGGGAGGGAGAGAGTTTTCTGCTGAGAAACTCAATCTGCCATACAGTAGCGACTGCATCTGGGATCTGTCACAGCTGACAGCACCACAGGGCACAGACATGATCTTCTGCACAACACTGCAACTCCCCAAAATACCCTCCTCGCTGCCGAGGTATCTGCCGGGTTGCATCGCACTCCTTTGCCAAAAGGGGGAAAGCAACTTGAGCCCCCGCAAACAAATACACCGAGGGGAAGGCAAAAGAGAGCAACCCTGTCTCCCCCTTCCTCTCCGCGATGCTGAACACTCGGCCGCCGAGGACTCGAGGCGAGGGACGATGTCGTGCTCGGAGGGCGCAAAGGCCATAAATGTAGGCTCTCGCGCCGCTAGGTTCCCGGGAATGACTTTAATGAATAATTTCGGAGACAGTTACGGCTTTAGGTAATTACTACGCGGCTCTATGAAAACCAGATTTGGGAGAGAGGCAGTCAAGGCCGAGCCGTGTGCTTCGGCTGGCCCCTGCCAGACCGCCCCAGACAC
Organism: Certhia americana; assembly: GCA_018697195.1. Classification (NCBI taxonomy): domain Eukaryota; kingdom Metazoa; phylum Chordata; class Aves; order Passeriformes; family Certhiidae; genus Certhia; species Certhia americana. The sequence goes on from CM031860.1 coordinate 30,193,824, forward strand.
CACCTCCCCCCGTCGCCGCCCGACCCCCGAGCGTCCCCGGCCTCCCGCAACCCCCCAGCTGCCGGGGTCCTCCTTCGGGCAGTGCTGCCAGCAACTCTGCGAAGGCTCGAGGCTTGTGGGGGGAGCACCTATTATTATTATTATTTCTAATCTCTTCCGCCTCCTGTATTTTCTGGCAGGACATTTCATTGTCTTTTAGGCCAGTTTTAGAAAACTACTCTGGGCTTGCACACGTATTTATCTTTTTTAAGAAGTTCATTATAAGCAGCTGTTGCCGCCTATAGCCACATACGGCATGCAAATAGAGACCCCTATAGGAGAGTCGGCCTCTCTATTACCCCCACATGTTTGCTCAATAGACGGGACAGGCGAAAAGATTCTGCCGCTCTGTATTAAAATAGAAACTGTACATTTTATTCCCGAGCCCTTTGGGCAACGGCGGGAGTTGTTTCTGCTTTGAGCAGCCTCCACGGTTAGCAGATGAAGGGCTCCGAGCCGCGGGCCCGCTGATCTCCATTGTTTCGCTAACACATCGCTGCTGCTCCCAAAGGCCGCTCCCCTCGCCCCCATCCCGGCGCGGCCTCTGCCGGCGGGGAGACGGCTCCAGCCTCAGGATAGCGGGCTCCCCGGCTGACAGCCCCAGCCCTGCCACACAGGCGTCACCAGGCAGAGGTTTTCCATAAAGGACAGAACTAGGATAAAAGGATTTTTCTGGGTATTTGGGGTTTTGGGGTTTGGTTGGGGGTTTTTTTGTTTGTTTGTTTGGGTTTTTTTGGTTTTTTTTTTTTTTTTTTTTTTGGTTTGTTTTTTTTTTTCCCCTTCATTTTAACAGCTTTTTAAAAATTCACTTACTCCCGCCCGAACCCCTGGGCCGGTGGCTGTGGTGGGAAGCCGAGCTCACAGCACACCGCTTGCACTGATTCAGAAAGGAAATATTCCTTTTCCTTTCGAGATTACAGATAGACACAGAGGAGCGTTGCGGTATCTTAGGGGGTTTATTTTATTTTATTCTGCTGGAACAAAGAAATGGAAGTATTTTAAAATTTATTTTTAGGGTCACACGGGGCTTTGTTTTTCTTCTCTCCCTCCTCCTGGCAAGCGTATTTTACCGCGAGAATTTAATCCTTCAGATAAATTGTCTAACATTATCTTTTTCCTCTGGAGACGAGATCAACTGCTTTCTCATCCACCCCCCCGCCCCTCCTTCCTGGTAGTAGCACTGATTGTAATGTACAGCTGGACAAGTGTCAGCCGTCCAAGACTGCGAACAGCCAGTGGAGGCTTAAGTTGTATTTATTCAATTATTATTTTTTTATCTTCTCGGGGGAAAAATAGAGTGATACGAAACATGAAACATCGTAAAGTAAAAAGTTTGTCAAAATAAGCGCATCAGACGTGGTTTTGGGTCCCCCTGAGCCAAGGCTTCTACGCTGGTTGTTCAGAGTTACCGTCAGCCAGCCCCCGCTCTCAATTAGAGGCGATTCATTAGGATTTAATAGCAGGTGCAAAGCCATCTCCTTGCCAGCAGCACTGCCGTTTGGGTAGGGAATCGTCTGGTTTTACAGCAGCCTCTAACTCTCCCGGCTCGTTCTAAACCTGACTACCACTTTGGATAACGGGGTGTCAGCGCGCCTGCGACTGCCCGCACGTAAGCGTTGCACTTTGTTTGGCTAATTTCTCCCTGCCAAGACATAAGGTGGAAATCTGCCTGGCTCGATATTTGTTTTGGAAGACAGCGCTGTGAGAGAATGCGCCGGGAGAAATCGGGCTGAGATAAAGCAAATGCTGGGCCGGGGGCTGGAGGGGAGCGGGGTGGGTGGGGGAGTAACCCCTCCCGCGGAATGCACCGCTTTTGCTTTCTCGAAGTCCCAAACAGACAAATAAACAAACAACCTCGGCGGCAAACTCAGAAGAGTCGAAGCCTTCGGGGTACAAAACCAGGCTGCACCGAAGAGCCGCGGGGCTGGAGTGGCGCGTCCCACTGCACCCGCATCCCAGCTGGCGGCCGCGGCCGGGCCGGGGCTTGGAAAGCGTCGCCGTGATTACACCCAAGTGGAGAGCAGGATGGCTCCGAGCCGTCTGATCTGACGTCAACATGTCTCTAGCTCCTCGCTGCAAGATAGAGGGAGCAGAGCCGGGGGAGGGACGGCTCTAATCATTCCCAGATGTCTCTAATAGCAGATATAAAGACTTATATAGTGTCTGAGAATAAATTTGTAATCAATGCTCTAAAATCGCATCATCAAAGCAATGGTATTTCTAGAGGAAAATGGGGTTAGGAGGAGGAAAGACTGAGGAAAAGGGAGACACACACCACGCTGGTTTGGAAGGGGAAGAGGGAGGCACAAGGAACCTCAGAAATCCGCTGGCCTCGTGCATCACCCGGCTTTGCTAGAATTTATGTGAATGTATAATTCAGATAACAACTCTGCTTTACTCTCCATTGTATGTGACAAGCTAAAACAGCTGAACAGTAATTGGCCAATTAGAAATAGAAAAGATCGGAACTGGTTTGCAAAGGCGCATATTTCATGGCCTGCAGGAAAAAAAAAATTCCCAAATTAAAAATATATAAAACATTGATAAGCCCCTCGTTACAGCAGAGGGGATTATGTCTGTAGGCGTGCGGAATGCGTTTCCTTCCCATCGCTACTTGGAGTTTACTTCTCGGGGTATTTGTGAGCCGCTGGGCGAGTACGTGTGAAAAAGGTGGATTAAGGTTAGGTTTCCAAGCGCAAAAGGAGGATATTTTTGCTTAGAGGTTTTATGATTGACCTCCTCTCCCCACCTCCCTGCCCACCTTTCAAGTTCATGCTGTCTTCACGGCATCCCCTAGTCCTGTTTTTATCCCGCGTATGGCCCGGCGCTCGTTCTGGGGGTGTCTTTGGCTTGGCTGAGAGGCCCCGTTGCACCTCTTTGACAACGATAGCAAACGAAAAATAATTATTGCAATGATCTTTCGAAGCAAAGAAGAGCTCCTGAGAACCACGGGGGAGAGGGGGAGTATGTGTAAAAAAAACCCAACCAACCAACCAAACAAAAATCCCTAGACCACAGCACAAAGCAAAACCAAGGGGGAAAAAAAGCCCCGCCACATTTTTTCTCTTTTGCTTGCCGGCGTGCAGGCATGGCATACACATCCGATAGCAACGAGGTCCCGCACGTTGCAGAGTCCCCCGAAAACTCAGTACTGCCAGCGGCTGATAGGCTCTCTGCCAGCGGCGGAGCACAGAGCCGGCTCCTCGCTGCGTCCCTGCTTTCCAAAATCCGGACGAGCTTTAAAAATCCACGCTGCTGTCTGCCTCAGGGGACACGCAGCCGCTGGGGAGGTCCTCGCCTCCCTGAGCGGGGGCGACCGCGCTGTTTTGGGCGTGCAGCCGGGCCCGTACCCCGGGGAACCGAGGGACCTCGGGACCTCACCCGGGGGAGTTTTATCGCTCTTCCTTTTCAAGGGGAGAAAAAAATTAAAATGCTGTGTTCTGTTGAGAGAGAGCAGAGGGTGTCCCTCCCTTAGCCATGAAACGAGGCTACAAGCGTACAGCACAGATCCGTGAGTCAATCTGAGGGGACAGGGCTTCAGCGACCCGGCTGCTCTCCACCCTGCCCTCCCTTCTCTCTTCCTCCCTGCACCCACATAGAAAAGTTGCAGAGTGGGAAAGGCTGCTATCCCTCTCTTACGTGCCTTTAACCTCGGTAAAAGCTCCCAAAAATGTTCTGGCCCCGAGGAGTTACCGGACAGATGGACGGGATGCCGATGCCCCCGGGTGCGGGCAGGATGCAGAGCACAGCGCTCCGCTGTTATCAGGCCTTGGCTCCGCCGGCGGAGAGCTGAGGCCAGGGCACTGACATCCCCATCTACCATCAATTTACCTTCTGCTTCCCCATTTAGCTTTTAACGTCAAAACCTACATTTTTGTCGGCTCCGGTCTGTCTAGGGCTTCTGTGATTTAGCTGCGGGAATGGCTGCTCCTGAGAAAATAGCAACATCCTCGTTAGAGAGCAATTAAAAGAGATCCTCCTCAGCAGATTCAGAGGGGCTCCCAGTTCCGATAAACTAACGTTACAAAACCGGAAAATTATTCATGGGGAAATATTGGACAGGCGATTCGGAGATTGGATATCGGAGCCGTCCGTCGGCCCTACCGCGCATCCCTTGGGGGAGCTGCAACCCGGTGACTCGGTCGAGGGAAGACACAGTATCTGCAGAGAGGCTGCCCATGATATGTCCTTCCGCAGCACTCGCAGCCACCCCTCACCCCTTTTATTCTTTCCTGTGCCGCTACCAAAAAAAAAAAAAAAAAAAAAAAAAAAAAAAAAAAAAAAAAAAAAAAAATAAAATTTTTGAGCAGGGAACACAGAGTGCGAGAAGCTCCAGTTCATCAGCTGAGCAACTAATAGGCAAGGAAAAGCAAACAAGGGGGCAGATTCTTCTCTCCAAGTGTTATAAACAGAGGCAAGTGTCTGTAAACACAGACCCACGCCGGGGAGCAGAGCCGGGCTGCCTGACCCGACGGGAGAGAGGGCACATCACTTTTGTCTGGTTGTTGTAACCCCGCAACCTCCTCGCTGTCAGCAGGGGCGGCGAAAAGGCGCAGGGGTTCCCTTATCTTTTTATGGGCAATTGCACATCTACCTACGCTTACTGCTGGGTCTTGTTGGGAGCCACTTCCTTAGGCGCCGTGGCACGGGAAGGCCGGCAGGTACTCAGCCCTGGACCTGGAGAGAGAGCCAGCTTGGTTTAAGTCGAGATGATTTACGTAAAAATTTAAAATACGAGCCCTAATTTTGTTATGGAAAAGGTAGAAAACCTTGTCTTAATCAGGAATGGACAAAAAACACCTAGACCAGCTTCCTTTAGTGAAAACCTTTAATTTTTTACTTGCATGCCTACGATGGAGAAGGATGCCACGCATTTCCTAGCATTGAACTCTGCAGCTCGCCCTGGTACTGGGAAACAGAAAAGTCACCAGACTGGCACTGAGACCCGTGTAAAGGAGTCGATAGACCGGGAGAAACGTTTAAGGGAAGAGAGATCCTGTTGGGGAAGCAATGAATGCACTAAAGAGAGCCAGAGCATGGGCTGCTGCTACATTATCCAGCATGTAGCTGGATAAAAAAGGTTAAAAATAATTATACTCGCTGTGGCGTACTGGAAACGTGCAACCCAGGAGAGTTTTAGGAACCACAAAGTTAATATTAAGTTCACCGTAGCTCATTGTAAATCTTACATATTCCCTACAGCACACCCTCCTCACCCCCCACCACCAGACCCTCGCAAATCCCTTGCCTTGTTCGCTCTTTCTTCCTTGACGTAAAATTACCTGCTACATAATCACTCCGAGCAAAGCTCAGCAGCCTCCCTCGCCTGCCTCCGGCCCCTCTCCGGGAAGCCGCCCCCGCTCCGGGCCCGCGCCTGGCACCGCCGCCGCCCGGGCTGCGGCGGCACGAAAACCGCGCATCTCTGCTATTCCTGACCCGCCCGGGGTTTGCACCCGTGTCCATTTCCCGTTCGCAGTAGGTCTCCTGCATGGAGAACACCACCACAAGGAATTCCTATTCAGATGAACTGCAGGTTTCTGTTCAACACTCACGGGGCTGAGAGATCCCTCCCTCTACCCCTCCTTTCATTCAGTCGCTTGTTTAAAAATAAAATTAGGAGCCATCTTGATAATTTAGTTTACTTCCGAATATTTTAAATATTATGAAAAAAAAAGCCATAAACAACGCTGTTATTCAAAACATTTTGAGGTATAAAACATAAAAAGATTTGGATTTTCTTTTTTTTTTCCTTTTTTTCTTTTTTTTTCTTTTGTTTTGTAAAAAACACACACAGTGGTTTATTGAGTACTTACAACGTTTACACCTTCAATATTAATTAGATTCCACTTTTTCCCTTACGGACGGAAGTGCACATAACCAATAACTGTTGAAAACATCTTCAAATACCGAACGACCACAACAAAATTACAACACTAAATACCGAGTCAATCGAAACATTGGTGCAACTGCTTCTGTTGAAATATAGCTTTATAATCCCATGAATATTTATATCCAAAAGGCCAAGTATTAAAGATACACTTCACATACACACTAATGCCAGGGAGGGATTTTTTTTTTTCCTTTTCTATGGTTCTGTTTTCCCCACGTGTTTTATACAGAGCAAATAACATTCACAAAACATTTAGAGACATTACCCCTTACCAAGCTGGAGTTTCCTCTTCATATATGGAATGCTTTTTCCCTCTCCTTCAAATATCCACATTTTGGGGGGTTGGGGGAGAAATTGCACATAAATAAACTGGATGATTCCAAATACAAAGAGTCCTCACAGGAGAGCTCACTACCGGGACTATGAGGACGGCTCCTCCAGTCCTGCCGTGCTCACTGCTTTAGCTCCAAAGCCCAGACATGCTGCGGCCAGCCAGTCCTCCCTTTGGTTTTCTTATCGTTGCTGCTAACTGTGCTTTTCAAGATTTCGTTCTGGGGAGACAGGATGCCAGGGGAGAGAGAGAAACAGAAGGGGGAGAGGAGAGAAAAAAAGGTTAGATATATTCCTCCCCTTTCTAGGTCGCATCTGCTCTGCTTCGAGATCGGAAACTACGAGGGGACCCGAGCTCATCGAGGCCTGCGGGCTTCAAGAGACATAACGGGGACCTCTACGGGATCTCGCCGCGGGCGAAGCCGCCGCCCGTGGGAGCGGCCTCGCGTCGTGCGTGACCGCCCGCGGATCCCGGCGGGGGCCGATTCCCGCTCCGTGCCACCCCGCTGCTCCGTGGCGGCCGGAGCGCGGGGCTGGAGGCTCAGAGGCGCCAGCCATCCACGGAGATTACGATAAGGGCCCCCCTAAACATCCCCTCCCTGATTGCGGGGAGAAGCTGGGCACCGGCGCGAACTGGGGCAAAACATCGGACTTGCGGACACTAACGTATGCGGGAATAAATCACACGCGAGCACGCCATGGGGCCTACATGAAATTGGGCTTGCGCTGCCTCGTCTAAACCGACTCTCCTTCTAAAAATCAGAAAAGTTGAAGCGCCGAGTGCGGAGGCAGGAAAGCCTCTCTCTGTGAACTTCAAGCCCTCGTATTTGCCGAGGGCTTGAAGTTGGGCTGGGCTTAGCAGGTAATCATGCCTCCAGATTTTCTTTTAAGAGGGCAGAGGCTTGCCTCCTGCAAAATCACGGTTTGGGATACGGGACAAGCAGCAGCCCGGGAATAACCTCTCCGGGGGGCCCTAATGTGGCAGCCTTTTCCCTGCGGCTGCTCCCAGCCACCGGCTCGGATCGCGCCTGTGCACGGTCCCGCTTTTGGCCCGCCGCTACGGCCGGGGAGCGGTTGAGGTGTCCCCCATGGACATCCCCCGGCGACTCTGCCCAGCGAGGATGGGGCGCCGGCGGGCGACCGAGCAGCCTCCCCTCCGCTGCTCCCCCGCCCCGTCCCGTCCCGTTCCGTCCCGCCCCGTCCCGTCCCGTTCCGAAGCACTGACCAGCTCTTTCTTCCTCTTCTCTTCTTTCACGTCTGTCTTCTTGATCTCTGCCTTGAAAGCCTCCGCCTCCCCGTTCTGGTCGTCCTTCGCCAGCAGGTCCATGAGGTAGGCGATGTAGCTGGTGGCCAGACGGAGAGTTTTGATCTTGGAGAGCTTGGTGTCGGCGGGCACGTTGGGGATACACTCCCTCAGCTCCGCGAAGGCGCTGTTGATGCTCTGAGTCCTGCGCCGCTCCTTGCGGTTCGCCGTGCCCCTGCGTTTCACCGGCCGGGGCCCCCCGAGCCCGGGCGGGCCGTTCCCGGGCGGCACCCCCCCCGTAATGGGAGTGGTCCATGCCCGGCGCCCCGTTGGCGTACTCAGGGCTGTAGGACAGAGCCATGCTGTAGTCGGGGGGGGACATCTCCGGATGGCTGCTGATGAGCCAGCCGTGGAAGTAGGGGTTCTCCTCGTGGCCACAGCGGGTGGCGGCGGCAGCAGCGGCAGCGGCGGCGGCAGCGAAAGGGTAGCCCTCATGGTGCACCACCGGGTGGTGGGGGAAGCCGCCCACTAGACTCATCCCCGCTCCCTAGAGCACCCCACCCCGCCCCCCCCGGGCCCCAAAACAAAGGTATCCCCTCCCCGCCCGCCCCCCACCCCCGTCGCAGCGGCGGGAGATGCTACCCGCCGCTCGCCCCTCAGCACTGCCCCGCTGCCCGCTGCCTCTCCATAGGGCGCTGCTGCAAAGTCCCCGCGGCTGCTCGAGCGATCCCCCCTCCCCGGGCGCCGCCGCCGCCGCTCATGCGTTGTGCCTCCACCTCCTCCTCCTCCTCGCCCGGGGCCGGGTCTTCGAGGAAGCGCGCACAGAAGAAAAAAAAAAAAAAACCGCTATGGAGAGATGTCGACCAAAACAAAATGGCTTGGCTTCCCAGCTTGGGATCTTCCTCGCCTCTTGCTTCCCTCCGCTCTCGCCAAGTCCGCCGCGGCCCGGCCGGGTGGTACTTACACGCGGCCCCCCTCCATGCGCCCCCGGCTCGGGGCGGGCGGGCGGGCGGCGCTGGCTCTGCCCTGCGCGGCGGCGGGGCCGTCAGTGCTGGGCGGGCGCTCGCATCTCTGCCCGCCGCGCCGCACGGCTCAGCGCCCCGGCGCTCCTCTGCGGCATCCGCGCCGCTCGGCCGGGCGGCGGGCGGCGGCGGGGCTCGGCGCGACGCGGGGCACTGGCAGGGCTCTCCGGCCCGATCTCCATGTACAGCTACATGTTTAGGGCCGCTCGGGTTAATATATGTCGTCAGAAGCGGCGGCCGCCAATGGCCGGGGCGGGGGCGGAGCCCGCCGCCCTCCGCAATAAAACTTTTTGATGTTCTCTCTGCTAATTGCCGAGCTCCTCTTTTAGGATTGGCTGCCCCTCCGCATCCCTAATGTAATTAAAACAAGGGGGGAAAAATTATCATGGAGGCAGAGGTTAATGCAAGTGTTTAGCAGATGCCTTACAGTAAAATCTGCATTAAAAAAAAATCGAAAAAAAACCCCAACAACAAAAGCCCCCCAACAAACTCGTTAAAACCAAAATATCGGATAATCTCAAACCAGGTACAGTATGGATCCAGGAAGTTTCTTGGCAAAAGTCTTTGTGAGATCTTGATAGGCTCTGAGGTTGCTTGGGCAAAGTGCTTTGTGCCGGTCCGGCTGAGGAATAAATAAAACCGGCCTCGGAGGGCACTTCGTCGATGCCCGATTGGGACGGGCATGCCCCAGCAGCGCTGCGGCTCGTACTCGTAATTACTGGTTAATACACGCCACGAGATCACTGGTTTCCGTGAGGAGGGAGGCGAAGCTGCTCTGCCTTGCCTGTCACCCGGCTTGCGACCCGGGTTAGCGTGGGCTGGCTCCGGCTGCGTGCCTGCTGACTGACCGAGGGAGAGGAGTGCTCGGGGCTTGGACGGGGATGGTTTTGAAAGAATTGTTTTGAGACATTAACAAGTCCGACTCTAACTGATTCTCTTCCAGCTTGCTGCCTGCGCCTATGCACCAGCGTTCACCCGAGCGACTTACGCGCCTGAAATCGGTTTCATGCTTCTTGAACTGGTAAGTAACCGAATATTTTTTACAGCATGTTCCGAGCTGATTTTCTAGCTCTTACTAACAAATATATAAATATTTCTCAGCATTCCTGATTCTGCAATAAAAAAGACCAGCACCTGAGGAAAGCAGGTTTAGTTATCGAGAGGGAGTAGTTAAATGTTTGCTTAATGGACAGGCCAAGGAGGAAATCTCCTGTAGCTATTTAGATGCTTTGATTTAGTAAGCTTGAAAATATTACAAAAGAAAAATGGATCTCGAGCTGTAACTCGTGGATAACTCGGAGGCGAGGTGTATTTGTTGTCATCCTCAAATAGAGACGAGCAACACTAAATAGCTGTGAAATACCGAATACCCACACTTATTTGTGCTGGCTGACGCCTAGGCTGATTCGGCGTATATTGCAATGCAGTTCTACAATACAGGCAGTGTGGAAAACTGTGTCAACAGCAGTCGAGAGGTCATAAATTAAAGAAAGAGAAAGATAGAGATGAAGGAGTCCGCGAAAGAAAGCAGCAAGAACTGTGGTCCAGTTTCTGCAGCAGCTTAATGCGCTCTCCGGCCCCTCTGCGGAGGCGGTGGAGGTACCTCGAGGGAAGCGCTGGGTGGTGGGCAGAGGGTGAAAACCAACTCAGTGCCCGGGCAGGCTGAGCTCGGGCGGTCCCGGCGTGGAGGGGGCTGCCGGCGGTACACGGCGGCTTGTTGGGACCCGGGGGCTTTGCGAGTGGGTCTGCGGCTCTCGGCGGGGAATGCCCTGCAAGGAGTGGACGGTCTCCGCCGGATGAGGCCGTCCGCCAAGGAGCAGCCCGCTGCGGTACCCGGGAGCTGGCTTCGTCGGGGAAATACTGAAGGCGAAGAAGAAGAGAGCCGGCCCCGCTGTTCGGCAGGGCGGGGAGCGTAGAATCGGACCTAGAGAGGAGACGTGCACGGAGCACAGACATGCAGGCGTAGGTTTTTATAAGCATATACACATATGCGTGAGCGTCTGGGTGTAAACTGAGTACGAAAGTGAAAAACTAGTCCAGATGTAGAATTGATGTATATACACATATATCTTATACGTACACACACATGCTTGTAACCAGCTGATGGATATCTGTATCTATATATGCACAAGCACACGTGTATATATTGTGTTATCCCAAGGAAGGAATGTGTCCGCAGAGTGGAATTTTAAATGTAAGGAAGGCCGTGGGCTGTGCAGGCAGAGCCCTGGAGCGGCCAGGCAGCGTGCCCCAGTCGCTCGGGATGAGATGTCTGCAGGGCACAGCCTGGAAATTCACCCACTTTCTGCAGCGGTTCTCCAGTTTTGTTTTGCCGCGATATATTCCTGATGGGAAGAAGAAGTGGACATTGGCAAGGCCGGAAAGTTATAGTGGCTTGCTAACGGTCTTGTGTTTCTTCGCACTCCCCCTGTTTGTGTGCGAGTTTTCCGATACACTGCAGGTTAGACTGCAACTGTGACAGTCTCTGTGACAGGACACGACGGCCGCTCCGATAACATCTCCAATGATGAAGGAAACGGAAAACATGAGACAGAGAAAAAGTAATAAAATATACAGGAGATATCGATCAGAACACCGTCTCCAAAGCTAGCATCATGACTGCTTAATTAACTTTGGAGAAAGGATCTCTAGAAAAGCACCCAGGGGGGATATATATATATATATATATTTTTTTTTTTTTTCCCCCTCTTATCCCAGTAGTTATTTATGAGTTTTATAAAGCGAGTTTTATAGCAAATGCAACTCTCTTGTCCTCCCAGAACTCTTAAATACTCATGATTTCCAATCATGGATTGTAGCCTTTTCTGTTTGTTCCACGCGTTGAAAAACGTTGCAGCTCTAAGTACCTTTCCCAATATTGTACTCAAAGTCCGCTAAAAAACACCAGCATTTTGCCAATCTTACACTTATTGATTTGATCAGAATTTTTTTCTTTTTGTGTACAAGTCGTAAGGTGAAAAAAAAAAAAAACAAACTGAGGGAAAAAAAATACCCAGAAAGGAAAAAGAAATGCCGTATGTCCCTTTATTTCCGTGCCAAAATAGTTGCATGTTAGGCGGCGATTTATCTGGACTCTTCAGCCAAACAGGACTCTCATAGCTTTCTATAATAAATAAATTTTGGTGGAGACTATACCGAGGCTGGTTTTCTTTTCCTCTACCCGCTTTTTGAGATTTATTTTATTTTAGCTCTTCGGGGGTCCGTGTGTGTGGCTGTATCGTTAGGTTGTGCCCTGCGGTTGTTGCCTCTCCAGCCCCGCAGCGCTCCGCGGGGCCGAGCGGGAGGAAGGGGCTGCCCTTGCCCCCCGGTGGGTGCCCAGCGGCTCCCGGGGAGCGGGGCCGGAGCCCACGGCGGGGGGCGGCGGGCCGGGCGCCCGTTCAGCGCCGCCGAGGCCACCCGCTGCCCTGCCCCGGCGCTCAGTCGCCGCCGGGCCGCTTATCGCCAGGTCACTTCTCTCCTCCGGGCCAAGAGTAGGGTGGGAGTTGGGATAACAGAACAATAGAGCTGTGCTCCCCCCTCCTCCCCTCGGGCTTGTGTGAATTAAGCTAAATTGCAAATTAAGCTAATTTCTCCGAATCAGTCGGAGAAAACCGTATGGAAACGGGGAAGAGATGCCGACGCTGGGTGGTCGGAAAGCCACATCTGCTGGGGACTCCCAGGCTGGCTGACTGGGAACATTGCACCGGGCCAGGCCCTGTGAGGAGCAGGCCAGGGGCAGAGAGGCGCCTCACCGGTGCCTGGGCAGCGAGCCCGCTCGTTTGCTTCTTTACTGCACCTTCTTTCGGAGGAGCGTCCGAAATCTCTGGGAGATTATGGGACAGGGCAGCGGCGGGAGCCGCAGTCACCAGTGAGGTGCCCTGTACCGACGCCAGACGAACCCATCCCTGCTCCGTGCAGCAGCACCGGGACCTCCCTCCAAAATTTTCATTAAATTAAAGGAATAATCAGACACACGAAAGCATCCCAAGGGCACCCCGTCCTTTGCTTTTGCGGCGCTGCCCTGGCCAGGCAGCCCCCTCGGCGTCTCTCCTTCCCGCAGCTCAAGTACCGGGGTGCCGATCCCCATCTCCTTTCTCCCGGCTGCCCTCCACATCGCTGAACCGCCCGGTGCACGGCTTGAAAAGCCGAGACGGGTTTGAATTTATAGAGTGCATGATGTCATTGACCCGGGACCAAACGTATCAGAAAGGGGTACCATTCTCGGATGGATTTGGGGATGCTGGAGCATCCCGTGTCGCAGGGGTACGACACATCCTATATCTGGCACGTCGCTTAGGAGTTCGTGTAAAAACCTAAACACGCAAGAAAAGGGCTTTTTGAAAAGGGGGACGGAGAAATATGATTTTGAGGTCAACCTGTCAGTGCGGGTTAATGAAAAGGACTTGTGCATAATGGGCCTGCCTTGCACCCTCTCTTGTGCTCACACAACCTGTATTTCAACGCCCAGGGCAGAGGGCGGGATCGGGCCCAGCAAGCCCGAATTAATCGCTGCCCTTGGAGGTGGAGGAACCCTGGTTTGCGTTGCTGTTATCGGTAATGAACGCCCACATATTTCAGGCATGGTAATCTCGCAGCCGTTGTATATACAAAAAAAAAAAAAAAAAAAAAAAAAAAAAAAAAAAAAAAAAAAAAAAAGGAGAAAGAAAAGAAAGATCAGGGATCAGAAAAATCCAAGACACTGACCATTTCGTAAGTCGCAATGATTGGCAGTAAGCGCAGGACCCTACGCGCTTTGCCACTGCATGTGCAAGCAATTATTCGAGGATTGCTTGTATTTGTGACTGAGCATCCAGAGTTGCATTTAGACCCTGGACAGGAATCAGGGAAAGAAAAGAAAAAAACATAACGAATTACAACCAAGAGCCCTTCTTTGTCAGAAGAATGATGATGAAGTACAAAATTCTGCAGTGAACACATTGTGTCTCTCTTTATTGGAATTGTTAAATGCATCTCCTATACATGCACGCATGTATGAACACACACAAGCATACTGACAAACACGCTGTTTTTCCACATAATATTTGTTTGTATTCCTGGGAGAGAACATCTTAAGTTGCTCTTGAGCTCGACGCTGATGAAACAGCTCGCGAATGTAATTGCCTTCATTAACGAATATTTTGTCGTCCAGCATCTGAAATTCAGACGGTGGAGGAAGAAGGCGGCTAGGCTGGCATCGTTTTATGTTTAGGTTAACAAAAATCAACACTTCTATTGTCATTCTTCATGGAAAGTCTCCATTTAACGAGGCTGGGGTTTAAGAAGCCTTCATAGATCAAAGGTAACCTCGCTTGGCTTAAGAGAAAAATCCCTCTGGAGCAGTGAAAATTAGCTGCAATTTGGCTCTAACTACACGCCCCAAAATGTCGGTGTCGTCCTGCCGGTGTCCCCCGTGCAGTATACCTGCTGCACTGCACCCCGCTCCCGCTTGCCCGGGGTCGGCTGCAGCACTCGGGCTCGTCCGAAAATTCAGCAGCTGAGTCCTACAAATGTCGGCTGCACACTTGTTGCAAGCATCAGCCCGTACCGCAATTCCTATATGCGTATCTCGGTGTAATTGATCTGGCTGAGTGAGGTCTTTTTGGTAATTTGGATACACCAAGTCTCCAGTTAATGACATATAATCAGCCTTTAGGTCACTTGGTCATTCTCTTATTACAAACCCCTCCTGCTCCCTCTGATCTCCTTTCAAACTAAATTTCACACAAACAAATAAAGCAAGACAGGGACAAGTCCTTAAAATGCAAGAGTGAAATATTGGAGAATTGCTCGTGGGGAACTATAAACATTTTTTAAAAGAAAAAAGCGAAAAGATAGGACAGAACATCTTATCGAGAAAGAGAGCATTGTGTACAAAACACGGGGGGAAAACCGGTCTGGCTTGTGTTAAAAGTGACATAAAATTAAAATAAAATAATTACAAACAGAAATGGCATAATGTAAACAGAATACAGGAGATTTTACTAGAAATGCACGGCCGCGTACCGTAATTTGTTCGTTCAGATGATACAATCTATCTGTGATACACAGAATGTTTATTTGCTGCTCTTTAGACGGAAAAAAAAAAAAAAAATCTTTGCTCTTCTTTTCAGGAAAGTTAAGAAGTCGGAAAATGGAGAAGTGAGTGTCATGTACCTCCCCAGACCTGGAGGGAAACGGAGCCGCGGCCAAAAGGAGTGGGTGTAAATGCGACAACAAAAATAAATACTTTATATCACCCTGCAGAACTTATTTTACTGAGTCAACACTTTGTTTTTCTGCAGCTCACGTTTTCTTTCCTCTAGGGAGAGACAATGCTCAGTTTTTATTAGGTATTCTCTAAAAGTTTATTTTGATCTCCGTCCAGGTGTGTGTATACACACACACACACCCACACACACACACACATATATATATATATATATATGTATATGTATATATGCACACATATACATACAATCAACAGGCTGAGGTTCATGTGTAAGCCGAGGGAGGTGCCGTGACTGGGAAGAGGGGCGATCAGATGCTCTAGGTAAGATCCCAGTGCTCTGCAGGCTGCAGGCAACTCATTGCAAAGTCAAGCCCCGTTGTTCGGAGCTAAAGTTGATCTACAAAATCGAGAACGGGGAGATATCAATGTCGTTCAAGTGTTAGCACTTTGAGAAAGCAGCCTGCAGAAGAGGACTGCTATCCACATTCCCTCACAGGCATTAGCGCCTTTCGAAATATTATCGACATTTTTACCGGAGGTCTCATTCGTGTGTAATACGGGGCTCAGACAGGCGCTAATTGAACACGTAGCGTGTGCGAGGTTGCCAGAATGAGTGTCAGGGCAGGCTCACACAGCAACAGAAATGGGAGAGATGGATAGAAGGAAGGAATGTCACAGGCCCCCGCGCAGCGCCTGTTGGTGTGACATATCTCGTTATTAGTCCGATAGGTTCCCTGCCTTTTCGGGATTTCTGAGGGCCGCTTGGATTTTTTTTTTTTTTCCCCCTCCAGCCTTTGGGCTACTGGGTTGAAGCATCAGCTCGTAGCCACACGGCGATCCGACCCAGTGCATCAAAGGGCGGTGGGGGTCAGAGCCCCGACGCTGCTCTCCTCTCGGGGCGCACGTTCTGGGACACGGGCCGTCCCTTCGGGAGCCGTCGGGGATGCTCAGCCCTGCTCCGGCAGTGCCCGTGCGGGGCCGCTGGCACCCGTCCCACCGATGCTGGCAATGCCAGAAGCCGGGGGGAGGCAGCAGGCTGGCCCCCCTGCCCATCGCACCTCACGGGGAGGGGGCCCTGGCGACACACCGAGGGCAGCGCCGCGCACGGGGCGGCTGGAAAGGGTTAAGCGCTTCCCCTCCTCCTGCTGTAGCCCCCTGAATGCCACGGCTTTCCTCTAGAGGTCTCATTAGGGAAACCCTAACTGCTATTTTCAACGTTTCCTCAATCAAGCGCCTTTAAATAGAGCTCCACAAACAAATTGGCGGCAAAAAGCGCAGATCTTGTCACGGGCGAGGCCGATTCAATATTTCACCCTTGTTTGCTTTGTAATTACAGCCTGGCTTGTGGCTACCTGCACGCTGGGGCGAGTTCCCCTTGCCAGCCCCCCGCCCGCCCCTCCCTTCCCTTGCCGCCTCTGCCGTACAGCCCCGCAGACACCTTTGCCTGGGCTGGGAATTGAGTGGGACCGCCCGCGGGAGCCACTGAGCCAGTGATCTCGGTAAAAACTAAAAAAAAAAATGGCACGGAATCTCCCCGGCTAAATGCTGATTTTTTTTTTTTTATTTTTTTTTTTTTTTTTTTGGTCGTTTTGTGCAAAGTCTGCTCTGAAGCCACGAGCTTTCCAGCAGAAGGGATTTTCCCCGATAGCCGCCTTGCTCCCTCATGACACGGTCAGGGACCAGCCTGTCCCCAAGCAGGGCAGTCCGAGCAGTTGGTTTGTTCTGCGGCACCCGCTCCCTCTCTCCCTGTTACACGGCTCTCCTGATTTCTTATATTTTCTACAGCTTGTTTGACTGTTGTGCAGAGCCGCTTTAAAACTTCGTCAGGAAGAATGAAAGTTAGAACTGCTTGGACGGGTTGCTGCAGACTTTCGGGCCGGTGCGGGTCCGCCTCGGTCACACATCAGGTCTCGTCACTGCCGCTCGGGGCGGCGGCATCAACACAGATCGGAGCTAATTCGATTATGTCTGAAAGCCGGAGTGTAACAGAGAAGAATTTGGCGTTTATGAACTAAGCTGCTATATTTGCTTTGCTATAAACCGACGAGAATATTTTATGATGGAGGGGAACAGTGCAACACAAAAAGGAAATATAACAATAAATCTCTTTTTATGGATTCTCTTTAGCAAAAAAACACAAGGATTCAACGGTTTTATGACTCAACCATTTTGCAGGTACATCTAAAGATACCTACATAGAAAAGAATAACCCATATTCCCCCTCCCAGCCCTCCCTAGGACACAGACATCCTAACCTGTGCCCCTCAGTTCAATGACGAATTTCCCTGACATTTTCATGGGAGCAATACTGGCACAAGAGTTTTCATCTGACCACTGTACGGATATGCTCTGATTATTTATAGTGCCACTGGCATCACCCTTTCATAATTACTGATACACAAAACTTTTAGTCAGAAGTAATGGTACAACTTCCATCTTGAATGAGTACATTAGACGGTTTCTTTTTGGTTATTATAATACCATTTAGGTTTGAGATAATCGATGCATCCGTAGAGCTAAACTACAGCTTTAGTTTTGAAGGAGTTTTTTTATTTTAGGAATGTTTCGCATGCTAAAATAAAGATAGGTATTTCAGGGGGAAGATTTCCAAGTGGTCGAAAGTCTAACGTTCCTTGAAGCAAGTGCAGGTTCTGCACTTTGAGGATTTAAACCCAACATATTTTTTCAGAGTCATATTCCACTGTAAAAAACCCCAAACCATTCATACATCTTCAATCTGTTTTGTATAATGCAAACGTATTTGCATCTAAGGTGCTAAGCATATTTTTTTATGTCTCCATGCCTTATTTTCATTCTTTCTTATGACCAAGTCCAGACATATTTTACCCTGAGTACCTAGATCCAGGTTAAGTCACCTAGAAATCATAGCTGGTAGGTCCAGTGATCAGCTGCTGGGCTGCAGTGATTTGGAAGTGTGGATTTGGAAACGCTTGCTTCATATATCACGCAGTGCCGAGCTTTTCCAATGTCAGCACGCACACATGCATGCAGTATGGCACTCTGAGAGACTGGGCACTTGAAGCTTGACAGCTATGAAAGCAGAATGCAGATGCAGCATATGCAGTTAAACATATTCTTTTCAAATAAGTTCTTTTAGTTGATTTTTTTTCTCACATGCAGCTAAATAGAAGTCACACTCCTTTTATTCCTGTGTGTGAGTTGTGTGGGGTTTTTTTTAATTTTTTTTTTTTTTTTAGCAAAACAGGCAACTGGATTCAGAGCCCTGATTTTATTAAGAAACATTGTAGAACAATCAGTTCAGATATGTCAATCCAAATCATGTGTGGAACAGCATCTACAAAAGACTTCTATAGGGAAAAAGATCACAAAACCTCACAACTACAAACCTCATGAGTACAAGTTGTTCTGCTTAAGCCAACTTTTTATGAGAGTGGCTCCTATTTGTATGAATTGAAGTCTTGCATGTGCCTACTGTTGATGGAAAAAATTAGTGCATAGTCAAGCTAGCTTATCTACCATTTCCAGTCTTGCCTAGGGAAGCAGTCCACTGTGCAGAGTGGTTTTACTGTTTTTCACTGAGAAAAGCAGCCTGCACTGAGCTCCATTCTGTTGCACTAGAGGACTGCAAGCACTTTTTTGCAGTCACTTCAAGGATGCTACACTAGCCTGCAGTCTGCAATACGGACAGAGTAGTGGGAAAAGTGAGTACTGCACATACATACACCACTTTTTACCTGGAGTCCAGGAACTCTGCCCTGCATACCCTGGAGTCCACAAAGGTCTTCCCCACCCTCCATTTGTGTGCTATTCATAAAGATATGTCCTAACTTGTAAAAAGAGTACATGCCCATTTTGTGTGATATGTGCATGCACACATCTGGGCTGCATGTGTGGAAAAGTAAAGGCACACGCTACAAAAAATTTTACATGTGCGATTTTCCAAGTTTGGGTCTTTGGATCTATAATATGGCACATCTACTGTGCAGAAAAATGTCATTCTGCTGCACAGGAGGACATTTTAAGTGGGTTTCAAAGAGAAGAAAATGCAGAATTGTTCTTGATAGCACAGTTAGTAGCAGTTTATTTCTCCTGGTTGCTCCTGGTGTTTTCTGCAAACCCGCTATGATGGAGCATTGCTCCTAAACAGCAACATGCACTCAGTAATCAGAATATTTCAGATATTCATTTCTATAGGCTGATGTTATTAAAATTAGAAACATCTGCTTTGAGGAATGCAGATTTTCTGGATGTAAATACTTCTCCACTCCCACAGTAGTTTCAGCTACTCAGGGAAACAAAATGTAATGCTAAACAGTCGTTGTATTGTTTGACACAGAAGCAAATGGAACAATGCTGCTCTTAATGTTGTTGTTCAGTGGACAATTGAAATTGGATAAAGGCTTTCATCTGGGAACACTTTTCTAATACCTCTGTAGGTAATGGGAGTCCTATTGCCCTGCATACTGGGCAAGGTTCACCCCCATCTCGCCAAGACAGCTCCTGGAGAGAGGAGTTTGTGCCTGCAATAGGTTTGTAAGTGCTTGTCTGTTATCAGTTCACCGGCACAGTTTTGCAGCTGAGGAGAGCAGAGAACGAAGCTCCGGCTGCCTGTGTTTCAGATGCTATCGCCTAATCCTGATTAAAGGCACCGTGGGTTAGAAATTCCTCTGCAAAGCCACGTGAGAGGAAACTCCTCCCTCTTGCAAGCCCCCCTAAAAAATCACTGGGAATATTTGTGTTACTTGTGTCAGCTTCTCTTACATTGAAGCTGAACTGGGCATGCTTGTTTAAGAATGAGTAATGATGTGTATTGACTATCGCACAGCACACTGATTGCCGCACTAATGACATAAGTCATTAAATGCCAATATCAAAGGTGGAGTTGCACTGAGTACTGTGGTATTTCCATGAGGTATTTCGTCACTTTTGCCAGTGAGGCTGACTCTAAGCAGAGAAAAAACACCAAATGGGGGAGGTTGCAAATGGGAAGAACAGATTCTCTTGACATGGGAATAAAGAAAAACGGAAGATAATCCAAGAGTTTTCCCTAAACTACACGTAGGTGGTGCAAGACTAAGGAAGCATTGTGTGACATAAGAGTGTCTGGGCAGCATGGTGCTGCCCAGAATGATAGCAGTTAATGTCCTTTTCTTAGTCAGATTCCTTACAAATCTGCCACTGGATAAATCAGAAATTATGTGTAAGTGGAGACTTAGACAAAACATCTGTTAGTGTAAACTAAAAAAAAAAACCCCAATACCTCAATGTCTATCTACCTTTTAAAAAAGAGTTCAAATACTTTTGTGTCTTGTGAAGAATTAGTTCTTCTTTTGGATGATATGTAAGAAAGTATGGAGACAGGTTCTTTTCCAGTGGTCTGGAAGACAGCCAGGACTTTTAAAATCCTGACTGTCACTACATCTTCCCATTGTTGCTGCCAGGAGAAAATCTGATATTCGTAGGGTGGATGCTATGAACTTATTTATAAGAAGAAATCAGGGCTTTAAATTTTAATATTGTTTGTATCCTATACAAACAGAAAACCACACAACACACAACATGAATACATATATGTAGGAATCTGAAAAAAACCAAAACAGGATCTAGACATTTCTTTTCAGTATTTACATTTTAATCAGTGTTCTAGTTCAAAAGACATGCTGGGATCTGGCAGGATTAGCAATATTTGCATACCATACAGCTCTTGAAGAACATCTGATGCTGCTTCCTTGGGATTCTCCTGGATCATTGTCTTTTTGGAGACAAGTGTCTTCATTCCATCTGGCCATATGGAGTTTCACTAAATAACATTTGCATGGAGTATTTAAGATATCAGCCACTGTAGAAATCTAAATGATTTGAGCCTTCAAAGCTGTAGATTACAATAATGAGAAAAAAAAAAAAGTAAAATCCATATGCTATATCTGACTTGAAGGAAATGCTTATGGAGGGGGAACAGCTGAGTATAAGACAAATGTTATTTCTTATATTTATGACTATGAGCACTGTCTGCTTTTCTTGTCTGGACTAAGAAATGTTGTCAGTGTACTATAAGATAGGCACTTACTTTGAGGACAGGTGATCCACATTTTGCTTCCTTGATATATGAAGAACAGAACAAGACTTGCTAGGCAAAACTCCACTGTTGAAATCTAGAGATAGGTCTGAAGTAGCACATGAACACACAGATTCATTGCAGTCATGGGGATGTTACCTAGGAGGATATAATTAAAAAAACCCAAAACAACAAACCTAGATACAATTAAAAAAAAAAAAAAAGTTTTGTTCAGTGACTTAAAAATATTACTATTAAAACTACTATTAAACTAGATTAAATGAAGCGGAAATTTGCTGTCAGGGTTTAGAGCCAAGAATGTTCTCTGTGTCTCTATCCATTTTTGCGCTCTATGTACCCTGTGCTGTTTACACAAGGATTATCTTGTTTATTTTACAGATATTATGCTTCATAGAAACTAATCAAGAGAATATTTCTTTTTTTATGACAAAAAATGGATGTTGAATTGCTCAAGTTGCTTTTATACAACATTCTTGGGTTTGTGATAGTGTGATATTTAATAAAGTGTTTATAAAGTCAGATATAATAGTTTATCAGATCTTGGGCAGTCATAATAACAAAAGTGCCCTTACCCTGAGTGTTATGTACTGTACTTTGCAATTTACAACACAGCACTTGCTAAATTACTTCATAAACCAAGAAATTTGCCTACCAAAGAATCAGTGTTATAAGAACTAAGAAATATTTTCCTAAATATTTTTTCTGTTACTTAGTCTCCATACAAATCTTTAGTGATAATTTGGACTCAGACAAATGCTGCACTCCCTGTAGCACACAACACATGCTCTGAGATATTTTCCTACAGTACAACCTATTTAAATTTCCAGTGGAAGAGACCTTTTAGCTGAAAATACTACATGTCTAAAATGCTGTCCTGCACAAACAATCAGATAAAGTGAAGGGAAAAGAGCAAAAGAAAGCTGAAGATTTTACAGTGGGAATCTAATGGAACAATTCAAGTGGGAGTTAATAGTTTATGAGACCATGAATACACAATGGAGCCTTTCATTGCTGAGTTGCCAGTCCAAGTCCCCACCAGCTTGTGTCAAGTATGTTTGGTGGATTTGCTGTAACAGCATGTGTACAGGCTTCTTGAGCAGGAAACAAAGTCTGTGCCAATGAGTCCAGTCTTCCTCTCTGCTGAAGGACCCACCCTGAGAAATCCATCTGGCAAACAGCAGAAGACCTGTGTATGCATCCAAACCTAATACTAGCCTCTCCCCACTCTTCCTCATATTTCAGTCTTGTTACTCCCTATGCACACTGTTTGTTGTTGCATGGAAAAGAGAGAAGACTGACATTTACAAGTAGAGAACTGTTATTTGTAACTTGTGACTGATTTTTGGTCTGCAAATAGGCAACTACCTTCTTGATACTCTAACATTTTCTTAATCCTTATACTGTAAGCAGCTTCTGCAGTTATTCCTGACATGCATTTCTTGATAAAAACCATCCTTACGTTCACTATGAAACCATCATACACTTTCACCTTCTATATAGGTTTCACTTTACTCTCTATATAGGGTAAGACAGAAAAGTATCATCCATATTTACGTTGCTAATTGTGCCATTTTAATGCAACATAAATGAACATCAAATTCACATTCCCCTGTAAGCAGGTGTACCTTCTATCTGGACAAATCTAGTCCTTGTATTTCTAACAAGCAGTCTGAATGCACAAAAATGGCATCACTCTTTTCAAAAAGAAATGTGAATTTTAGTTCTTGATCAGGTTTTGATCTGAGAGAAGTGCAGAAATTACACTCTGCTGAAGTTTTCTCTCACAAAAAAAAAAAAAAATCAACAAGGATTAAGGGCTTCCTCACACAACTAAGAATTTCTTGTCAAATTGCAAGAAATCTAGGAAGGATGAATGATTTTTCTCCTTATTTCTTGTTTTAGAGAAGATTATAGAGAAGAAATAATTACCTTGGCAGCCCAAGGTAATTATTTGATATCAGAGAGAAGGAACAGAGAGAGAATAAGGTTTTGTGGTTGAACATGGCATAGATAGATACACATTTTTCACCAACAAGACTTTATAGTGCATATTCCTAAAGGATTTTACTGGAATCCATCAAATACATCTGTTCTATTGAATGATTTTTAGAAAGCAAGGATTGCACTCAAGAGTCCAAGAGTCTATCAGGATGAGGAGTCAAATACTTGGTTTCTTGCAACATTTCCATGGATTCATGTGATGTTGCTCCCAGCAGATAGACTGAAATATAAGAACAATTTACATAGCATCCCTGAGGAGGGCCTCCAAAATATGAGGTCTATGAACAGGTGATATCCATGGAGAGGTATGCAATTGAAAAGCTGCAAATGTGGAATTTGTTAGATAATTTCTTGCAAGCACATTTATATTTCAAAGTTTTGTTTTCCCAAGTTCATACAATCCGGTCAGAATAATATCGGTATTTCCCCGCTCTATATCCATTGTTAATCTGCAACAGAACACTTCTAGCAGAAAATACCTGTGATAATCAACCCCCTTCAATTCTAGATAGAAAATGGATAGGATTCCTGACAAATTCCATGGCAAAATTGCCTTTGTATTAGACTTCTTGAGCAATAAGAGTTCATGCTTACCAGCAGCTTAGAAAATGCAGGCAACAGATAGATTCCTCCTGATGGGGAACATACAGAAGAAAACTGCAGAGAATTTGATAACAACTTGGAAGTTTTTGAGGGAGTTTATCATGGCATGCTGTTTCCTTTACTTTAAGAACTGGGGGTATGGAGTAGCAGGGCAGGTTGTGAGTGAGGAGTCCTCAGATGAATAGATACCATGATGGTAGAGAAGAAGGTGACATTTGGAAGTGGGTAGAGCGGGATGATTTAGAATTTAAAAAATGTGACCTGAGGCCACAAAAGAGAGAAATTAAAAATTTTAGTGAAAACCAAACTTATAATTAAAGTGTAACCTGAAAGGAGCAGAAAATAATAGATTTATTGAGTAGTAGTGAGATTGCAGACTTTGAATAGAGAGTTGGAGACAGAAACTAAGTCAAAGAAGGGGAAAGGAAATAAGAATAAAGAGAGAATATAGTAAAGACAGAAGACTGAAGTAAGAAGTAAAAGTACGATAGGGAATGGAAGGGAAAAATTTAAATAAGATCTAAAACATGGAAAAAGGATATGATGTTAAAACTGGAAGAAGTAGGGGAAGTGACTGAAGAGCTGAAGCTAAGGATTAAGCTTCTCTTACTTGGCATGTGCCCAGTAGGAGTGTATTGGGCAAGCCTACTCACATCAGTGTCTGCCACAGGGCACTGAGACTCTGATCTCTGTATACACCTGATTACTTGTGTTCCAGCTCAATGGCTCAATTTGCAGCATTTCCTGTTTGGAGTGTGGCTGGCCCTGGCTGTATGTTCTATCAGTTTTATGGTTGCTCTAGTAAGGTCACTGCTGTGGACAACAAGGACCATGCCCAACTTGAGAACCACACATCCACAGCCTGGCTTCTGTTTTTTGATGATGCCGTGAAACCTGCATTAGTGATGAAATTAAAAAAAAATGACCACTGCTACTTCTTCTGTGGGCCTCCTTCCCAATCCCACTGGTGTAACTCCTCAGTCCTTGGATAATCCACCATATCTGATGCTGTTGGCTCAGAGTAGTCCCAGAGCCATTAAAAAAATGTGCCCAATATAAGCATTTAACATTTTTTCTGGCTGCCTGATCTTCTGGAAGGTGGTCCCACTTCAGCTACCCAGAGCTTTGCTATCTCCCACATGAAATGAAACAGAACCTGCAGGTCTCTCCACCAGTACCTCCTATTCACCATGCACAGTCTTTGCTGGCTTCCTAGGGAGTGGCACAATGATGGTCAAAGACCTCTGGACACTGCAGATAAAAACCACTGACTGTAACTCCAGCACAGACAGCCTGACAGGAAAGTTTAGTCCTTCACTTGTGATGTTAATTTTTGTCAAGATGGGAAAGTTAGTCTGTGGAAGAGGCAGAGTTTCCTTGGGCAAGAGACTCCTGTGAGAATTTTTAAGTTTTGTAACTCTTTCCACAGCTACAAAGTCCGTCAGAAAGATTAACTCAACAGCTCTAGTACATAACAATTTCTTCCTTTTTTTTTCCTTCAGATCTAACCTCTTAATACATGTAGCCTTAGAAACAAAAATAGTATTAAACATCTACTGGTGAAAAGTTTAAGGCACACGTGAGACAGGATGAAAATGACTTCGTTTTTTGGGCAACACAACTGTTGGCTTGGGACACTCCAGTTGTGTTCCAGAGATTCTCTACCTTTTTGGGCAAGGTGTGTCAGTTTGGGCAAGCCAAAATACAAGTGCCTAAATCCTCAAGCCAATATTTATCAGTCTGGAAATCATTCTTAGTTTATAATTAGTCGGACCTCTGAACAAGTGCTCTAGGTATTTATTTGAATGCAATGGTTGCCAATCCTTCCACTGATGCTATAAAATCACATATTTTACAGAAATGTCATCCAAAGTAGGAAAAAACCAGCTTCCTTCACTATCTGAGGTGGCTTCATGAGTTTGGACCATGGAGATGGGGGTAGAGGGTCACATCCCAGGGTGAGGAAAGAGATGCAAGTGCAAGTGCTCAAGAGGAGACTGAACTTCAGGGACAACTTAGTAAATTTAGGCTTTGTAGTCTAAAGGCTACCAAACAGTTGGATTTCCTGAACACATTCTCTTTTTCAGCCCAGAAACATTGTCTGGGCAGATGTTGATAAATTTATACATTTGCTACAATTTCAAGCTGTTTGGAAGCTGTGGCAGGTCAGATTCTCTGCCCAGGATGCTCTACGACAGGTTGTATATAGCCTGGTGATAACCACAAGACTGCAAGAGCCCTCATAGTCAGGCCAACACTTTAAGAGCGCATCGTATTTATTATGCACATGTGATGAAGTCACCACATGCCTGCACAGTAAGACTTACACTTCTGGGGATTGTCTAATGGACCTACTGCCCATGTGCTGCCCAGTCCCTGGGAACACGCACAGAAAAGCCTCTGTAAGTCAGATTTACTGTGAAAATGCAGAGCAATGAAATGCTGCATGTGCAACAGGACGTGTTGCTTCCTGAAGTGTGGGGTGGAGCGCACATACGCTGCACAGATTTCTCAGGCTGAAATATGGGATTTCTATACTGGCCAAACATCCAGGTCTTGATGAGGGGCAAAATCTTAAGATCTGTTATGCACGAGTGCCGCAAGGAATTTGCTGCCTGGCATAGTGCTTCTGTCAACCTTGTTGCAAGGTGCTTCATGTACACTGAGAAAAAGATGTTCAGTGCCTGACTCATACTTGCAGCTTCCTCTATCAGGCAGGCATTGCAGCTATAGGAGATGCAGAGTTTGTGTTGCTCTGTGGCACTGATCCATTTATGGGTAAATTTCCCATTTGAATAGGTATATATGGGTTCACGATAACAAGGATGCCTAAAAAAATTCTGTTAGCATAAATAAACATTATGAGTCTTTCAGATTTTATACTGAATTGGCACTATACAAATTATTTTTATATCAAGGACAGCAACAATCCCTGAAAAGCTGAGAACACCTTTACGGTAATCCTCAACCCCTTATACGGTAGCATTTGGTTACAATTAAAGAGAAAGTCTCAAACTACTAATTCTTACCTTCCTGAAATTCAGACAAAAAGGGATCTTGATGTGAACCACCTCAGGGTATTTGTTTTACAAAAGCAAAATAAAATCAATGAAATTTAAAAAATTCAAACCACCCCAACTTTTGATCACTTTTAGTTTCAATACAATTTGCTGTTTCTGTTTTACTATTTTTGTGCCTACATAAGAAAAATGTGAGCAGACTACAAGTTAGGTTGATTCTTTGAGGTTGAGCTGAGGTCAGTGAAAAATTGATAGCAACTTTTGAGAAGAAAAAAAATCATCAAAGCTAAAGGAAGTTTCTCAAAGTGGGATTTAATAGCAGCTATCATATTGCCTTCAATGGCTTGTCCATTTCTTCTGCAGCTGTTTTATTTTAAAAGATTTCACCCCCATCCCACATGTATAGGCCTATACATTGACCTAAGTACGCACATCCAAGTACTTTGGTCACTCATGATAACTATAAACCCTTCAGTGAACTACCAGAAAGGTAGTTCAAATGGAAATGGTGAAATTCAATATAGCGTTTAACTAAGTCACTGTCTAAGGTTAAGCCCAAGGAACAATTAGTAACACTGGAAGGGGAGACAAATATATTAATTAGTGTGCAGACACCAGATATGTGACTTTTCTGGAAGCTGTAAAATGACCACAGTGATATTTCATTGTGAGTGCAGCAAATGAGTCTATTCAAATATACAAGTTAACTAATTTCTACCTCTGTGTGTGTGTGTGTTTGTGAATGCAAAAAACCCTAGATTCAGATCTAGGTACAAAAGAAAAATTAAAAGACAAGAGGGTAAGTTTAGTTAATAGTTCTGCTGCTTTTCTGCATGTCTAATAATAGAGAGAGTCAAGTTCTCAAAAAATCCTATGTATCAGTTGACCAAGCTCCATTGACTCTCAGGGTGGACTAGACTTCTGACTTAATATGGACTCTGAAAACTGATTTTGTGTTATGCAAGCCATAACTGAGGATCTTATCTGTATCCCATACAATGTATCACCTTTTATAACTGTAAATATAGTTAAAGTAAGACAGAGGGAGATTATCGAGATGATAAAATGATGGAAAGTGTGTGCATGCAAATGGTAAATAATAGGCCCATATAAACATTTATTATGGAATATTTCCATTGCTATATATTTTGAACTTCCTAAAGATTGTGAAGTAGCATTCCTTAATCTCAGTGAAGGATTAGCAAAATTTAAAATTACATTTGATTAACTAAACTATTTATTCTCCCTCTTTGATATGAAAAACATGCCAGTACTTTTGAAGCAGTCTTGCACATGGAAATAGGATGGCAAAATGTTTACCATACAGCTGTGACTAAAAGAACAGAGAAATTACCTCTGACTGACAGATCTCTGAATTTTTTTTTTTCATTGCACAATACCTCCTTTTACAGCCAAACATTTATCAGTAGCAACAAGAAAAAATTAATTTCTAACTGGTCTTTTCTTATCCCTTGCTCATTCTTCACTTCAAAATCAAAGAGCATTCCTACGAAGCCAGCTCTTAGTTTATGCTTTAAAAATGGGAATTTTACTGTGAAAAGTAAACAAATTGTAGAGTCATTGTAGAAGGAATAGCATTCCAACAAATAAACAAATACCCTCAAGGCTAATTTTTTTTCAGGAGATTATTGTTTCTTCCTGCACATACAAGTGAGCTGCTGGCATGTGATAGAAGATCTGTGAAACATCTGAGCTGTTTTCTGGCTTAAGTGAGTTTATAAATTGCCTGAAATGACTTGAGATTTCTTCATGATCACTGTATTTTTGAGATGCTACTGATTGCTACTATCTGCAGTTATCTGCAGCCACTGAACAGTCAAGGCTGGAAAAACTTATGGAGGTCTGTAGCCCAAACTCTGTCTCAAAGCAGAGTGAACTATTGGGGCAGAACACGATGCTCAGGGCTCTTTCCTCTTGGGCCTGAAAACTCTTGAGAACAGACTGCACATACTCTTTGCTCAACATATCACACTGTTTAACTCTCTTCATATCACCTTTTTTTCCCCAGAAAATCCAGAACATCCTGTGCTTCAGTCCTGTTCCAGAATCAGTTTTGGTGGCCTTTTGCTGTGTATTCATTTTCTGTGCTGTTTCTCTATACGCTGCTTTCTCCTATTTATTTCTGAATGGTCACTGGTAAGATTTACCAGTTTGAAATCCACTGAACTTGAATACATTGATCAGGCTAAGCTAATTTGAAAATTTTTTTTCTTTCACCTGCCTTGTGCTTCTGTCGATTGCTCAACTGCTGATCTAGCCAGCTTACTCTCACCCAGAGCCCAGAAAGTAACAACTTAGAGGGCACCAGGAAACACTATTATCATTCAGTTTGTTAAATGATTGTTGTGACCAAGGTAAACAAAGTCATCAATCTCCATCATGCCAACTTTTTCAATTCTTACAACATAAGGAGTATCTCACAAAGTGGCGGGAGCATTGAGTTTATGTTCACTTTTATTCTGCTTTACAGCTAGCAGAAAGGTACTTTACTGCAGCTGAAGATTTCCTTCACGCTGAATGACAGCAGACTCAACTTGCTGGTTTCTATTTTGTGGAGTATACGGAATTATAGAAGAGACCACTGAGTCTTCCTTAGTTTTGTCAGAAAGGACTCCCAGATCTAGGTAGTGTAGGCATCTCTCACACTCTTGTAATTACAGCAGATATATTCCCCAAACCAAGCTGTCACCTGAGACCATCTATATCAGGATTGGTATATTTGGCCTTACTTGTTACAGGAAGAATGATTAATGATGCTAGGGAAAATATGAGCTTAACCCTGTTTAATTGGAACTAACTGAATTTGTTAATTCATAGACATGATTTTTAAAAAACTCAGAACAAAGGATCCCATTTGATAAAAGAATAAACTTTTTTTTTTTTTTCCCTGTGTGCCATGGAATGCTTTTAAAATATGTGAAAGAGCTTTATGTAAGGCACTGAATGTGTGGAAACCACACCGAGCAGAACCTTCCAACCTGTTAAACTTTCTTTTTCAATTCTAATGCATTTGTGGAGTGTATTAATGTCAGAAAATCTTGGGTAATAAAGCCATCAAAACTTTCCTCTTTGTGAAATCCTGTCTCTAATATAAGACTACTGGCACTTCATCTTCACTCAGTAGTTTACTCATAACCTCTCTAACTTGTTTTCTATAAAATAAACCAGTCAAGTTAATGCTTAATGCATCATTATTTAAAAATTATCTTGCTATATATTTGTTCTTCTCTTCAGGTATTTGTTACTGTTTGTAAAGAGATTTACAGGTCAAGTTGTTTTTAGAAGTTATATATAAATATCAGAGGTATATATCTGATATTTATATCTAAATATCAGATATTATATAATATATAATAAATATCTGATATATATATAAATATCAGATATTTATATCTAAATATATTAAATATTTAGATATAAGCATCACCTAATTTGTCACTTGAAGTCTGACTAATAAAATCTGAGATTTGAATGTGCAAGAAATATGGAGTTATGTAATAGCTGAGACATTATGAAGTAATGATATTTCCTTTGATATCTGATTTTGAAGTAATAAAAGATGTCTCACCTTGGTTTATAGGCCTTTTTTACAATCACAGCAATAGCCACTGGTATTGTCCTTTTAGTGCTTTCAGCTATTTGCAGGGCTTTTATGAAGTTTTAAAAATAGCATCTTGTGGTTGTTCACAACTGAACAGCAAACTGACTCTGTGATAGTTATCTTTGTTTAAAGATAAAACTGTGAAGTTATTAAGCTACATTTATCTAAACAGCCCAAGAAGATGACATAGATTTAAAGGTGCAGCCCAAGATCAAAGAACACAATAAATGATGCAGGAAATAACAATTTAGATGGGAAAATTTCTGTAAAGCAAAAGCTCATTTGTTAACGTGAAGACTGGTTTCAAGGTAAAGAAGAGATACAATTTGTAACAGGGCTTTTAAACCCCCCTTTTTTCTTTTGTGGAAGTTGTTCTATATATTCTATACTTGTATTTTTGTAGAAGTAAGATTCTGTCAGTTTTTCATTTCAGTTTCTAAGGCACTTTGAACCTGCTCCAACAGCCACCGATGACCTTAAGGTGACATCAAGCCTTTTCAATGGGGTTCTCTGGAAGTTCAAGGCTGTTCTCCCTTTGCCTTGCTATAGGCTGGGGAGCTGCCCTGCTTTTCTGCTCTCCTGGTTACTAATTTATTGGGATGAAAGCCTGGAAGCATGGTGGTGAACTATCTGAAAGCTTGATAAAGTCAGACTGACCAGCATCCATCTTACTGCTGGAAAAGCAGCAGCACCCAGAGAGCAAGAAGAGACATCTGCATATAATATGCTACAGGATTCATCCATTCTTGGACAAGATGATCTACCATCCCTCCACCGAAGGAGGAGAAATAGACTATTTCATAGAGTCTAGATGGAAAGTATTATCTTCTAAATACCTTAAGATCTTGGAGAACCTGCACTGTCTTTTTCATGTGGCCTGTTGAATTTTTTTTCATTTCTTCAGCTTTTAGAATTGTGATGAAGGGGTGTTTCAGGTATGTGTTGAGAGCTGAGCACACAAAGACATGCAAATACTTATGTTTAGTTTTCCCAGGCTAGTTGTAAGCTTGACTTCTCTCCATTGTCCTTCTCCTCTTGTGAACCCATTGATGAAAATCCAGTAAGAAGTTATTAGGCTATGCTTATCTACCAACAAATAGAAACACTGCTTATTTACTTTTTCTGGGTTTGTCTGAATTACCCTGGTTGGTTGTAGATGCTGCTGAGGTCTTTAATGCACTCAAAGGAATCTCTTTTCATCATTCATTTTAGCTCAGAACTTGTTAATCCACTGCTCAACCTGTTGCCAGTTTTGAGTCTGTTGTTATGCTGTCCTTGGGCCTGGGTCATTCTCTTTTCTTTTTCCCTGACAGAAGATATTTCTCTGCTTCTCTACAGCTGGAACAGTTTTGGGACAATATCTGCTTTTCTTCGTATATCTGTAAAATGCAATGTAAATTTGGCACTAGCTGTAATAAATGTATGATATTCCACTGGCAAGAGATAGGATGATTTTTCCTGGAACCACTACTCTCATATGACAGATCAAATGTACTGAGGTTCTCCCATGTCTTTGAACCTGCCATTCTGATGTATATCAGTACCATTTGGGAACTCTTTATCTGTGTTAGTAATTGTTTAATGTTTTACTGACTGAGATTTACAATGTTTTAATATTAGAAAACAGTAAAATATCTGCAGAAATAAATTGGCAATTCTGTTAAAATCCAGATGGCTCATCAGGCTAGCTGGGTGAAGGCATGTCAGTTTGGTAGGAAGTGACACAGATGTGATTGCTGTATGTGGCACAGTGTCCTTCAATCACAGAATCATTAAGGTTGAAAAGACCTCCAAGATCATTGAGCCCAACCTTTGACTGATCACCAACGAAACCTTTGACTGATCATGTCAACAAAACCATGGCATTAAGTGTCATGTTCAGTCATTTCTTGAACACTCCCTGGGATGGAACCCCTCCACCTCCCTGGGAAGTCTGTTCCAATGTCTGACCTCCCTAACAGTGAAGAAATTCTTCCTGATGTCCAAACTGAACCTCCTCTGGCACAGCTCAAGGCCATTACATCTGGTCCTGTTGCTTGTTTCTTGGGAGAAGTGTCCAATACTCTCCTTCCAAAGAGCTGTAGAGTGATAAAATATTCCCTAAACCTCCTTTGCTCCACGCTAAACAGCCCCAGCTCTCTCAGCTGCTCCTCATGTGTCTTACTCTCCAAACCCTTCATCTGCTCACTTGGTCCTTCTCAGAACGCGCTCAATGTCTTTCTTGCAGTGGGGGGCCCAGAACTAGACACAGGATTCAAGGTGTGGCTTCACCAGCACCAAATACAGGGAGGAACATCACTACCCTTCTTCTGCTGGCCACACTATGGCTGATACAGGTCAGGATGCTGCTG
Source organism: Certhia americana (assembly GCA_018697195.1). Taxonomy (NCBI): domain Eukaryota; kingdom Metazoa; phylum Chordata; class Aves; order Passeriformes; family Certhiidae; genus Certhia; species Certhia americana. The sequence continues at coordinate 30,226,211 of CM031860.1, forward strand.
GCTTTCTTGGCCACTGGCTCATGTTCAGTTAGCTGTTGGCCAGCACCCCCAGTTTCTTTTCTGCTGGGCCACTCTTGGCCAAGTCGGTGGCTCTGTCTGGGATTATTGTGACTGAAGTACATGTTTTGGCAGTTTTTATTGAACTTTAATAAGATATTAAACTGGACACTTATGACTGGCCACCAACTGGATGTGAGTCCATTCATCACCACTCTCTGGGTGGGGCCATCCAGATGACTGCACCTGTCCAGTGTTTGACTGCTTGGTACATCTTGATGACCAAGAATCAATTTATTAATGTAATACCTGAAAACAGCCTTCTGTAGAAATTTGGAGACTAACTGGTGCGTGCTTCAGGATCCATAGAGAGATTCATTAAGAGCAAGAACATATGTTTAAATCAGGAACATAGGTAGGGTAATGGGTACTGGAAAAGAAATAAAAAATACAAGTTTAACTTATGTGTGGATTCAATGTATTTAAAAGAAAGATACTAGAGCATTCAGTTGTTTTTCAGAGGTGGCAGTGAACTTGCTTTTTGAAAGAACAATCTCCCAGTTCTTACATGACATATATAATTTCACCTGCTTAAAGGTTAACAGTATGATATTGCTACTTCTGTAACTTTCTGTTTTATAATTGGTTAAATCTTCTATTTGTTTCAGTATTATTCTAAATATTTCTGGGCTTTATTTTTTTGCAGTTATTCTGCAGTATGCAGAACTGCATAAAATACAATTGAAGACTTATTCTTTTCATACTTCTGTTTTTCCTTTGTAGAATGATCTTATTTCTTAACCTAATGTAGATGTTATTTGAAATTAATTCTCCCCAAAATTTTAATATATAGGCTAATTTTTTAATTACAAGTACAAAATCTACTTTTGAAATACAGGTAACCAACTCAACATCCCAAAAATATACTACTTCCTTTGACTTCTACTGTCCATTTAGTCCGTTTTTCTTCAAAATTGTTTTGCTTCACACATTCTGTTTGTAAGCTTTAATTTGCATTATGTAAAAGCTGTTTGCAATGACTCCAATAGCCTTAGTATGTGGGTATATTATACCACTTCAAGCAAAAAATGGTTTTGTCTTTCTGCAGACTACTACAGAAGTTAATAATACATCCCCATTTTCTGATTTTAAATAATGGCTTAATAAGGTTGGATAAAAGACACGATAAAACAGATGGTTTTGGATGAGATCATATGTGTGTCAAATCTGTTTGACTATAAGGAGTAAAATGTACAATAATAAGGAATTCACTGAGAGGGCGTAGCCAGAGGAACAGAGGTCGTAGATATTTAATATTAGTAAGAGCAAAAGTACTTGTGCAGGGCACTTTTTTTTTTTTTTTTTTTTTTTTTTTTACTATGGATATTTTCTACATTATTTCAAAGGAAGAGTAAAGGACATAAGGCAGGATTGATGATAGTTGGTAAGGGCTAAAAAGGGGAACTGGGAGTATGCTTGTGAGTATAAGTAAACAAAAACTACACCAAGGTTTTATTCTTAGTCAAGAAACTTCATAAACATAAATGCAAATGACTGTTGATGCAAAACCCAAAAAGAGAACAATTTCTGATTAAGAGGAATAATGTGTGTGATATGGAAAAGAATATTATAGGAGAGGAAAAAAATGAAGAAGCAAGAGATTAAATATTTGTTTCCAGTTAGGGAATAACCTCTAAGTCTAGTTCAATGAAATTCTGAGCAATACAAAACATTTTTCAAATGTTTCAAACATTCTGCAAAGTTTTTACTAAAGAATACATACTCAGGCTGCTTGTGAATGTTTTACAGTTCCATAGTATAAAAATTACTGAGATGTAGGTATAACTGTATGTAGCAATGGGTGTGTTTGTCATTCAACTTTTACTATTTGAGACTTGAAATATACTACACCTAAGCAATATTTTATAGTGTTCTTACAATTAACTTTTGCTGAATATGATATATCAGATTTATCATCTTGTTTTATACCAAACATGGCAGAATCATAAATATCATGAAATGGAAACAAACTTTGTTGAAATTGATTTTATAAGTGAAACAACATCTTTTTAATGTAAGTATTATTGCAGGGCTAAGCCAACTGCAAGCTTTAGGGGAAAATTAGTAGAGTTCTTCAAGAGAAAGGTAATGGCTGTGGCCAGCAAAATATTTTCTGTTAGTATCATTCTAAGGGAAATTAGTATTTTTTTTTCATTCATTTTATTTGTGAGACATACTGATCTTAAGGGAATTGTACAGAACCCAATGTTCCAAAAGAAATTTTGTGTGACGTGTGTGAGAAATTTTGTCTTTAAAACATCTGATATTTTACCTCTTTCACATGAAGAAAAGAGCTGAAGTGAACTAGCAAGCAATGAGATCCACTCTCAGAGCCATCCACTGTTAGATCTATTAAATTTATGAAGTCTTTCTGTATTAAATGACTAAACAGTATATTTCTTGCTGCTTTGACAATAAAGAAATAATTTGTCTCTTCCTTTCAAAAAGTGCTGTCTCTTTTTCCTCCCTGTACAACAAATCTTCAAGAGGTAGTTAAAGCATCAACACCTGTTAGAGAAAATGGAAAGAATACATCACTGGAAATCTTGGCAACATTTCAGCAGCATGTTTGTTTCAGAATAAATTAAGACCTCTGAACTAATCTTCAGATGAAAAGAGGTTCATATACGTCTTTAATTAGATCATGTTATTGGAACACAATATTGTGATAAAGAAGATTTAATAAAGCATTTTGTCTTTTTATTACTTTTGTTTCATGCAACATATCTCCTTATCCAAGCAAGATGTTTGACTTCAAAGGAAGTGCTATCCACTCCCTTTGCTCAATAAATAACTCGCAGAGGAGTAAAAACAATATATGTTTGTAGCTTTGCCGATGCTGCTGAGTGGTGAGAAGATCAATCATTGTTGTTCTTTTCTGTAGCTGTTGGTCTAAGATGAATCTCTTCCTTAAAGAAATTTCTGTATAATTTGGTGTGTGTCATTAACCCCTCACCTTCTTGGGAGAGTGCCTCAGTAATAAAATGAAATCTAGTGATTTCTATTACTGGAGAACTTTTCATCTGAGCTGGGGATGACCCTGTGCAGACAACCTGTTTAGAATTCATCCTAACAGAGGGACTCAAAGGTAGCTGAAGAAGTGTGTTGGATGTATGGTCAGAAAATGATGACTAACTTGTTTTTCTTCACTATGAAAATGTTGACAATGCTATCGATGTGACAAAATAGTCCTTCTCTTTTATTTTTAAAGACAAAAAGCCAAAGTGTTTTTAGAAAGAAAGATTAGACTCCAAAGTTACCAATGCTAAAGCTGATTTGACAAGATATCTCAGTTTACACTGTAAAGCCTAAAAGACGCCAAAGAAAACAGAAAGCTGGATGGTGTCTGAAGAGACAAGTATACCTTTCGCTGCAAGATATTCTCATCTGTCAAAAACAGCATTACTGATGGTGACTTCTATTTTCACCGATTTCCAGAGATTATTCCTTTCTTCTACAGGACATTAATTTCAGTATTTAGGGACATTTATTTCAGTATTTATTTGTTTCTTGCAACTGTTGTTCCCAAATCTTCACTGAGTCTTCTACTACAGCAACTGAAGCTCATTTTATATTCTAGTTACTGTCAACACAGAGCATGGTTAATTCTTTTCTTCTTTATGTCTGAGTTCGACATATTTGATTAGCATGTTTCTCCTTAGTATTCTTTTCTCTACACCAGTACACAAGAAAACTAATGTTTTAATTTTCTAATTATTATTATTACACTTTTTAAATGTCTAATGTGTTTTTCTGGCCATTTAATTAAGCTGTACTTGAACTTCTTGAAATAGTGTAGCTAAGACTAGACACAGTAGGGCAACCAGACCTCTCCTGCACTGAGCAGTATTGGAGGTTAGCCAGTTAGAGGTTAACTGTCTTATAGCCTGCATGTTTGTTAATATCTACTAACTGGTTTTTTGGGTTTTTTTTGTTTTTTTTTTTTTTTTTTAATAATGGTAATTTGATAATGATGGTTTACATTCAGCCTGTGTTCCGCAATAACCAGTAAATCGTTCCCTAAAAGGTTCTCCCAGTCTGGGATATCGCCTTCTTATGCAATTGATTACTCTGAAATGTGTAATTATTTTCTGTTTTTCTCCCAACCACATCTTCATTTTATCAGGATAATTTTGAACTCCAATCTTGCCCCTCCATCTACATTGAGTTGTTGGTAGCTTGATGTCACCTTCTGCATTTGAAATATATCCATAAAGTGTATGCATATTCTCTAGTTTATAATTTGGATAATTCATGAAGGACCTGCAAGTATCAATTCCTGGATGAATCTCTTCAGAATTCCACTTGATCCACTTTTCTGTTTGCAAAACAAACTATTGATAACTATTTTGTGGATTTTCCAGCGCTGTAACCTAAAAGTCAGGAATGCAGGGAAATGAACATCAGCCATGATTGATGAAAACTTCCAGATAAAGTGGTTTGAAAACATACTCCGTAAAATGCTGAAACTGAAGAAGATTTTTTGTGCTCAGTTTCTGTTCCTCAGCCCTGTAGTTCCCCAGGACTTGCATGGAACTTGGAAGATTTGGCTAATTATTTGTACATAACATCATTTGTGGAATGGAAAAATATGCAGTAGGTATAAGCCTACTATTTTCAGTCTAAATTAGGTACAAGATTATATCTGAGAGAGGTACATGATGTCAGACAAACAGGAGTGAAAGAAGATTATGAGCTGGTTGTTTTGAGATTGTGATTTTCCATTCTTTCTTTTACGGTTTGCTTTTAAATGATGTAGAATTTGGCAGGGTTTTCTTTGAGGGAGTGTGTGCTTTGGCAGTGGATTTCAAGGAGGAAACAGGATGGAAGAATGAAATTACCATTTACAATTTAACTAGAATTAAAGGAAGAAGGAGTAAATTCCACTTTTAGTTGCTTTAGTGGCAATTTTAGACCTTGTATAGGTGTGCAACAGCCTTTTATTTTAAACTCCTGTGTCATTTCATGTTGCTTAAATTAAAATTCCCATTGAATTTTAATTTACCTGTAATCCTCAAGATCAATTGCAATAAGGCAAATCTTTTCAAAGGCATCCTTGTTTGTTATTTTTTTTTGTTTATTCATCTTGTTTTAATATTGTTTGCTTTTCACTTTGCATTTTAGCAAGCTTGCTCTTCAGTTTTAGAGTAATTTGTGATCAGCCCCAAATGGGAGTTTATTTTATTCTAGTGTTTCTTTCACAACTGATCTGAACTTACATCTGGCTTTAAAGAAATATTTACATAGAAATAACACAAAATTGCATGGTGTAAATGTAGTGCCATTCAACTATGTAAATAGCAGGAAAGATGTTTAATTGATTGTAAAACTCAGGCAAAATGTAAACATTGAATTGGTTTGTTTCCAGTTGCTTTATCCCTGAACTTTATGATACAAATGAAGAGCACTAATTGATATTGGACATTACAGTTTGAAGTGTGTTCTCAAAACTATACTGTGCATGTAGAAATATATTCTGCAAATGCCAGTTCCGCTGTTTCTACTGTCTTTGAGATATTCAGTTCCCTATTTATAGCTAGTCATATAACAGTAGTGTAAAGTCATGGCACTACTGTACAAACAGGTTTTACACACAGTAAGCCTGGGTCCTGGCACCCAGCCCTTTAAAGGTTGTGAGCTGAAATAACAAAATCTTCAAGATGCAGATGATCCTGTGACCATCTTTTAAACTTAATTGCAGCTAAGTTTAAGGATAGATAAAGCCCCAGGATCATAGCAGAAGGGAAAGTTAGCCAAACAAAAGCAGTGAAGTCTGGGCTTCTGTCAGAGAGTGGAGACTGTCACCTTCTGCTGAGGTCACTTTAGGCACCAAAGTCTAAATTTCTAGAGACAGAGGGGCCAGTACTGTGAGAGGTGATTACTACCCTAAGCACTGGGATCCAGAGGACTATCTCTGCTTTTAATTGAATATTTAACCCATTAGTTTTATCTTGCTGAAAAGCATATCCACCTTTCTGACCTGGGAGGGTTTTTTGTTGCACAGGACTGGCAATCAGACTTCTTGTTCTGTCTGCCTGCACTCATGTCTCATCACTGCTGTGATTCATGGCATGATTTTCACAGCTTCAAAGGAAAGTTTAGAGACATCTGAAGGCAGTGAAGTGTGGAGCTGTCAGGTTAGGCAGCTCCATCACGGAAGAGGAAGAAAAAAAATGAGGGACGAAGAACAAGGGCAAAGTGTGTCAGTCCATACTTGTTCCCTTTCCCACCCCTCTTCTTTCCCTGCAGGCTCTACCGATGACACCGGCAGGCATGTCAAGGCATTTTGTCTGCTTTTGTTATGATTTTAACACAAGGAAGGATGAGACCACAGAGCAGAACTTTGAATGGAAAGCTCACAGGGCAACACAAGGCACCCGTCTGTACCAGGGTTTATGGGTTTCCAGCCAAACCAGCTTCTGGTGAGTCTGATTAACCCAGGGGCAGAACCCCAGCAGAATGTTAAGAAGGCATTTACATACTTTCGTATTTATGTTCATTTTTTGTGCCTAAACCTATTCACATTCATACCTAGCAATCCACTTACTTTTGTCAAGAAATAGAATTTGCTGATTAAAAGTTATCTCAGGAATATTACTTCACTTCTAAACCTTTCTTTTTTCTTGAATTCATAGTCCTGTAATATTCAGCTTTACAGAATTCTGTCATCTTCATACTATTATCTTCATTATACATTGAAAAGCTATTTATTAGTCTTTCAGCTGCTGCCACAGTAAATGGCACAACTCAGTGTAGTAGGCACAGAACTACTGAAGAATTACTGCAGGTAGGCACAGAATAATTCTGCAATACAGAATTATTACAGGAAAGGAAATGCCAGGGTGTACTGTCCTCTGTCCAGTTGATTTAGTGCAGGAGAAAAGACACTGGTTAGGGCAGTGCAGCACCAAAATTATTACTAAAGTTTAACAATTGCATTTTTACCCCCTCATGATTATTTGCTTTCATGTTTACATGAATAAACATCACACTGTTAATTATCCTTCAATTAAATCTACATGGAAGCTGTGGCCAGAGAGATACTCAGACCCATTACACAGCCTCCACACTGAACTATCATTTCCCAGGGGATGTTCTAACAAAGAACATTTCCTGAAAGATGGTTTTTTAAAGTGAAAATTATTCAATATTCACAACTTTTTAGAACTGAATGCGAAATTCTGTCAGAATAAATTAATGTGAAATTCAGTCAGGATAAATTAATTCAGAAAATAATAATCAACTTATCAGGTCACATTATTACTATTTAACAAATAAAAGACAGTAGTGCTACTAACAGAAGCCTTTTTTGCTGCGTAAAATATGGAAAAGTCACGCCTCCACATCACAAGAATAGTGCAGGACAAGACTAAAGATTTTATGGGAATGAGAAGACGAAGCAAAGACAAATAGATGTCTTAAGCAAAAAATTAAAATAAACCAGAAAAGAAAGATATGTTAATCTTATCAAATCATGCCGCTTGGTCATAAAAATATGGTTGGTGCATAAGCTCACTAGCTTCCAGGTTTTTTTTACATGCTACATGTAGAAAACCTGACAAGTAATTGGCAAATAAAATGAATTAAGAATTTAAAGTAATATTAATCAGTAATTTTGAGTAATGAATGTTCTTTAAATCAATCACATATATTTTATGGATTAATTTTAAAGACAAAATTAAATTGAATCGTGTCAAATTCTTTTCACCTATTACTTACTCATATCTAGTTAAGATTTATCAGCTATGATATTCTTCCAAGGCAGAAGTTCTACAAACCCTTAAAAATTATTAAAAGTCTAAGATGCTTGCAGATGCTTTTATTCTGAACATCTATGCTCAATAATTTTTTACCTTTCCACAAGGTGTTTCTTCTATGTTTTTTTTTCCTTTCTGACATTTTGTATAGTTAGACACCAAGAAAAAAATGACTGCAGGGCAATTAATGTTTTTTATTAAGATTACTGACCCTAGCCCAGAGAAGTAAGCCCATTCAAAATTAAGACTGTAACTTAATGTTTGGCCAGTGCAATTGTACCTTAACAGAACAGAAACTATAAAAAGGAGTGATTTCCCAAGACTTATTAGTCTTTCAAAAAATGGAATTCAAACAGAGTGAATCAAGGATAAATTGTATATTTCCCTTAGTTTCTTTCAGCTTTTCTAGCATTTGTCAATCTTTGCATTATGTGAAGAGTAATTAAATTTATAGATGATTTTAAAACATGTATTTAAAAAGCAGCAAGTCTGTGATGATGTTATTAGTTTGGGTAAATGCAGATAATTCTCCATGTCAAAGACAATTAACACATATCCTGTGGTCTTAATTACCAGGTTCAAGGAAATTCTGCCCAGAAGAAATTTTAGTAAAGCCTCATGGAAAGTTAAAGGCCCCCTGCCCTTCAATTAAAAGGGGAAGGTAACGGACCCCCCACTTTTTTTGGTGATTGACTATAAACTGTGGCTTAAGGGACTGTTCTCAAAGGATAGGATTAAGACCGTTAAGAATAAAAAGAGTTTGTTTTAGTTGGGAGCTGTGTCTACATCCCTCAGTTGCTCTTCTTGCAAAAACCCCCAAAACCTTAAAAATAAAAGTAGGTAATGCCACACTAAGTCTTAGACAGGAAGAACAGGCAGGAGGGGCAACAAATGTAGGCCAGGCACATTTGCACTTGGACTGTATGAAAACGTTTTTTTCTGTGTGTTACACATCTAAGTAAGTCACTTTATATACCTATTCCAGAATAAGCAGTCCATTTCTCATAAGCCCTCAAAAGAATGAAATCATTAACGGACATCAAAAGAAAATCTAGAATACCTCTTCTGTGGCTAATATTATTTTAGCCCATTGGCAATAATTAATCCTTAAGTGTGCAGAGAAGACATCTTAAAAAATGAATCTTTACCTTTTGAGTCAAGAGCCAACTGGGCTCTTACCAGGCCTTTTTCATGTTGTTGAGAAACTGTGCTCCAATCCATGGTGGGATGCTGTCAGTTGCAGGAGTTCAGCTCCACTCCTGCACAGGGTTATGCTCTGCTTATTTTGCCTGATGTTACAAACCTCACCTAGAAAATGCCATGCTGGTCAACCTGGCCAGCCTGGATGAGCTGAATATCAGATAGGGCAATGAAAATAATCTTCAGTGTGAATTGCTTTATAGTGAAGGGAGATGAGGTCAGGAGATTTGGAGAAAATCTTAGGTAGTCACATGGAAAGGTGGAGGGATTGGACTTGAGTTTTGGGCTAGCATTTGCCTGAGAAAGCCTACAAGAGAAGGAACATGGGGGATAAGTCACTGAGAATGTAATGGAATAAGCAAGAGAAATGACAAAGCTAAGGGGAGAATGTAGAGATGGAACACATCTAGTTTTGCTGGAAGCAAGGGTAGGGTGTCCCATGGCACCCACATCAAACTTGATCCCATGTACTGCTCTGCCCATCATTAGCTCCTGTTGCTTTTCCAGCAGCCATCTAGCAGCCTGGTCAACTTCATTCTGTCTGGGTGCATGCAGACCCATCCCTTCTCCCCCTGGGATATCTCTGTGCCATTGCCAGACAGGTCACTGTCAGTGTGCAGGGGTTGGGGGAACAGCACAGCCTGAAAGTACAGGGCAGGACAGGGACATTGAAGCCGTCAGGAGCGGAGTGGCTCGGAACTACAGGTCTCATTCAGATGTCTCTTCTACTCCTGTACATGTGCTGATGGTGTCTTGAGAAGGGAAAGGCTGGTGCCTGGTCCCCGAGCAGCTGCCACTGATTGTTCTGCTCAGAAGGCCAGGCAGAGGGCAAACAGCCACTATTAGCTAAATTTTGTGTGCTTTCAAATGGGGAAGTTTTTTCTGAGGAGAAACTCTGTGATCCACAGTGGAGTTAGTGTTGGCTGGACTCAGGAGCCTTCAGAATTAGGCTGTGCTCAAATGTAGGATTTATCAATCTATGACTGAGACATGAGATATCTAAAATCCTCCTGATTTCTGTCTTGAGAAGAAAAGACAACCTTGGTCTTGATATTCATTGAGTCTCCAAAAATCCAAAATTGTGGATTTTTCCTATTGCAAAAAAAGGAGAAAATGAGCAAAGCATTATTACTCAGCCATGAGGGATAAAAGTGAAGGAAGTTTCTAGAAGCTCACAGTTTCAAGAGTCAGAGTTTGTTCCCACATCTTGAAAGTAGCAGGGATTTCAGTAAAAAGGAGTGGGAACAGATGAAGGAAGGGTTTTAGTCACTTTTCCAAGGGCAGTATAGAGGACAGAAGCTAGATCAACATACTATCAATGTTAATGCCTAGTGCAAGTTTAATGGCCTCTCAGGAATACATTTCTGCCCTGTAGAGTTGTTTTTCTTTGGACACAGCCCAAAGGTGAGCTCAGCTCCTCATACCATACAAGGATAGAGCCTTCACCGGATGATTAGTTTTACAGCTACACCCTCAGACAAAGAAAAAAAAAAAAAAAGAAAACCTTGTGGTTTCAGGGGAATGAATTACAGATTTTAATGATATTGAATGTAAAGCAGTAGCCTTTCCATTATACTAAAATAAGGAAATAAACAAAAAGAAAGGCAACACCAACCTTCATTGATGTATAGTGCAGGTTAGGTGTTTTTCACTTCTGGTTATTTTTTTTAATGAGCTAATTGTATATGTTATGCCTATGTACCCAATTTATTGGTGTGAATCTCCCTGTTGAAAAATTCATGACTTGTATGAGCGCAGTGGGTGTTTGTACTTCCCAGTTTGGCTCCCAGCACTGTATGCACACAGTTGCCTAAGTTTCATTTTACAAATCTAGCCTGCCAGCTGCCAGCCAGCTTCTATGGGTTTTCTGCAGTGTCAGTGGCACTTGCTAGTTAAGATTGTCAGGAGGAAAAATAAATGGTGCCATCAATCAGTTTTTCCATTCCCTACAAAACAAAACAATGGCAACAAATGTCATGAGTAGAGCAGTGGAAATATATTTATGGTTTATTTCATATAGACCCACTTTTTTCTTCAAGTGAATGCATATTGCTGTGAAATCTCTGCGTAGAGGTGTTAGAGGAGTGAACTGAAAGTGCAGAAAATAGGAAATCTGCTGGGCTGTGTAGATTCTCTTTCAAATGTGCTCTTTTTAAGAGTTCTGCTTGCACATACTTTATCATCAGGATTTGTACTAAGGATGTGTACTCTTTAAAGACTAGTTGCTAGTGAAGGCATAAAGTCACTCTTAAAATCTATTAGTTTTGTTTGTGCTGAAAGCATATATTTGCCATTCAGGTACAATGCTCCATTTGTATAGCTTTCAGCAAATATGCTGTCACATAGTTAGCATAATAATGATTAAGGGCACTTTGAGAAGCTTACCACCTTTGCTTGTAGAGGCGGGGTACCTTGACCTGTAAAAAACCCAAGTGGTACACTTAATAAATATATCATTTGCTAGATGAATCTAACCATGGTTGTTTTATTTATAATTCATTGTTATTAGAACATTTCTACAATGAATGCTTGAGTTAACTCTTAGCTCTCCCTTAACACTATTTTGAAGTACTCATTGGTGAATAAGAGAGAGCACAGCTCAGTAATTGTTCTGTTCCTATGAGAGGAAAATATTTGAATGGAGAGTGCACTTTTGAAAATGAAGACCTTAACGTGAAAGGCGTAGTATTGAATAATCTCAGGTGCTTTGAAAATCCCTTTCTTCCAACAGAAGCAAGTGGGAAATGAAATGCTTGCTCTAAACAAATTAATCTCTCATTTCCTATATTTAAAATGTACACTGGTGTATTAATTTCCAAATAATTATAAATATTCTGTCAATAAACAGACTAGAATCTTTAAAGCAGTGATTTCTGTGTTTAACATTTAGCTACAGAAAAAGGGGAAGTGCAAAAGAAAAAAGGAGGCATCTTTTTCATGAAGACTTTAAAGGTGGAATACAATAAAGAACTCACGAACTTGAAATGGTTTACCTTTGAGAGTCAATGACACAAGGTCAATTACCAATCGAATGCTACCTCATTTTTTCTGATTGGAAAACACTTCCCCCTTGAATACCCAAAGTAGCTATAGAGATTTCTGGGATTCAGGCATGGTCAAAATTTAAAGGTTGATTTTCATGTAAATTTTTTATTATGTGTCAAGCTTTCAAATAGAACACAACATGCTACACATGTGATGACAACCAAACAACGCATTTTTCACAGAAATCTTTGACTGGTAGTCTCCATGTGTCTAAATATCAGTCAGAGCAAAGGCAGGCTAAGTAATGGTAGCACTGGTAATGACTGCTGGTGTCTTGTGCATATCTCAAATCAACAATGACAGAGGCAGTATAAAATCAATTTATGAACCACATTCCTCTTGGGAACTACATTTCAAGCCATAATTTCATCTAAACTGTTTATCGGCTGCTTTTATTTAATGTATGAAGTGTCAAAAATTTTCTTTGACATTAGGCTTGTTATAGTCTTTTGATTTATGTATTAAAGGAAAACATAATAAATACAAAGATTGTTTAGAGGATTTGTGCTTGAAAAAATATTGGAAACATTTGCTACAGTGGTAAAGTCATTCGTACAGTAGTTAAAAATTAAGAAATTAGTCATGAACTTTTAAATCTTAAATAGCTTATGACAGAGAAGATGTGAGATATAAAATTTTTTACTGACCAAGGCCCCTTTTGCAAATAGAAATGTTTATGTTGTGGACACCTTCATAACCATATCTATGCAAACAAAGAGCCAGGCATGGCTTTCAGAGTTGTGAATGCAAGACATTCCTTGGTAAGTGTGCATGAAGGAATAAATACAAGTACCCAGAAATGCCTGCACAGATCTCTGCATTTGACATTTATTTAACTTGACTGGTGGTTGTGTGCATTCTCTTATCTGTGAGGTTTTGATTTCAACAGCGTCTGAAATACACTTACAATGTGAAAATGACTTGGGATGAAATTTCTTGAAACCACACAGAAATCCATCAGAAATCCATCAGCGTATATTTTAGCTGCACCCATCTCTCATCCCTGGAAAGTGTGGATGGCAGAGCCATCAGTGAGGTGCCCCAGTCTTCTGGCTGGGGATAGACAAGGGGAAAGCTGTCTCCGTGTCACCAGATGACTATTACACAAAAAGTACAAGTGTGGTGGGATATGGCAGCTACACAACCGCTGGGGAGGCAGAACACCACACTAGCACAAAACCCTTCAGAGAGAGCCTACCTTCTCCAAACAAATCATGTCAAAAAAGCAGGTGATCCCAACTTCAAGATAAATTCTTTTGGATGATATTCCCCATATAGCTGTATTTGTATTAGGCACTTACTGCAATTGCCCTTGAAGGCTGGCCCATAAAGAAGTGTATAAACAGCTTTAGACTTGCAGTAATTTGACATATGAAATATCAAATATGGATCTGGAGTGGCAAACACTCTCAGTGCCCCCTCCTATCACAACGCTGAGCAGGAACTCTTCCTAGATCAGATGCATTTCTCTGAAGGATATGAGACACCCACCCTGAGGATATGAAAGGAATGACCTGCTACAGATCTCCATAAGCAGAGACATTTTGGGATGATGGGGTAAATATGTGGAAGGAGGTGACTGTTGTCAAGTGCATCATCATGTGATATGGGCAATTTGGGCAGAGATTTGCTAAGAGCTTTCTTGGAACTGGCTGAGGAGCTGCTGCACTTGGAAAGACTTGATGTGGTACAATGGATTCATATAGTACAGAAAAGTCAGGCTGAAATGGGGGAGGGCAACTTGAGCGTTCAGGAGCATCTTGTACTACATGTTCACTTTATCCTTGAAATACTGAAGCACCTGTTTTCTGTGGCTTTTTGGCTAGGAGTTTTTTACCTTGACATGTTTTTCCTCCAAACGTATAACTCAACAGTACAAGGAGAGTAAAGAACAGCCAAACAGAGGAATTTGTTCTAGTACAATCTGTAATCATTATGAGAAAAGTTCATAAAACACAATCAGGACTTATATTTAACACTTGTGCAAACTGAGATGCAAGGGAAAATTATGATGAGCTGTCCAATATTAGTGGTTACACAGAATTTATCTGGTTTTTATGCTTCCATTCTGGCCTCAAGGAGTATCTTGCAGGTATCAGGTGGAGGAAATCTGTGCTTAGCAACCCCTTTTGCTTGTCTTGGTTTTCAAACATATATGGAAAAGAACGTCACTGTTGACCCAATGAGTGTATATATTATGCAATTATCATATGCAAATCATTCAATTATCATAATAGCTTTTAAGTTGGCACATGTTTTGTCACTTCATACTGTAGATTTACCAGTCTTCAGCCTACATGTTCATATCTGAACATTTGCTCATTGTCAACCTTTGAAGCAAGAGGGATTTCAGGCTCAGACCCCCTGTGAATAGATCTCTGAGAAGACTCATAGATGAAGAACTGCTAATCAGTTCGGTTAGCAGCTGCAATAGACTGGAAATGGAAGTATGTTTTAATTATATTTTATGCTCACCTTGCGTGTCTTTCAGCTTATCTCTGTTCTTTTTATTGGTGAAGGGAGGCTCTCTGGGAGCTGGGAGATATTCACTCGCACCCTGTGCATAGAACTGGTCTGAAAACCCATTAAGTCTGATGGGTTTGTGCAGCTCCTAAAGCCCTCTATCCTGTAAAAGCACATTTTTAATGAATTTGCTGGATCCAGCAGGTTGTGTTCATTTAGCAGAGGAGAAACTCACTAAACCACTAAACACCAATTCAATTTCATTTACTTAATAGGAAATGAGAGTTTTGACAAATAGGTGTTAGGCTTTTTTTTTTTTTTTAAAGATGCATAAAGTCTACCTCTCCATATGGCTTTTAGGATCTTTTGAAATGTTTCAATTCTTTTTCAGAATTAGGCACTAAATGCAAGAGTCTTTTGCAATCCAAAGAGGCTTAGAGTGCAAACAAGAGAGGTTCTGGCTGTGTTTGTGAAATTTCTCTCTTTCCTTTTCTGTAGATTTCACAGTTCTATACTTTACTTGCAGGGAGACTTCCCATGAGGTATTTATTACTAATATTCTTTTAACTCAAGCCTCTCAGAAAAAGTCCCAACAGCCCCCAAAACATACTGAAGACAGACAAGTGACTTGCCAGGCAAAGGCACAGGTTTCTTTTTCTCTATAAAGAAAAAGATGTTTCACATCAAAATTTCTTTGTACTAAGCATTAACAGACATTACATAGTAATTTAGCTGGCTGCGTGCTTTAAAGGGATGCAAATATCTAGAAAATATGTACAACTTTTTATGTATATTTTCAGGAGAATATAATCAAGCAGACAAGACAAAAGGTCTAAGGCTGTTCTCAGAGCAGCTGTACAAGCCATTCATCTTTGGCCACACTGGATATGACTCTTCATCTTTCAGGCCTCCATATTTTAAAAACAGATTTGTTAAAACTGATCACATATGTAAAACCAGCCTAAACTGAATTACTATTTCTAGGCTGTAGAAGTCTGGTAAAACTGCAGTTGTGAAGTGTTGCTGATGAGTGCACTCACAATACAAATACAAATACAAATTGTACTTGGTACATGTTATGAATGAAAAAAGTGAGAAAAAGCACTCTTTACTTTTCAGTTTTTAATGGGCTTGGATGCAATGTACTTTTTTAAAAAAATCAAAGATCTGTGAATGTCTTTGGCAAGCATGATGTTTTTGTACAGGAGCCTACAGTACAAATGGAGAAGGATGGCATCAGGCTTTCACCAGCAAATTAAAGACACAGCTTTAAGTGCCTAGGTCACAGCTATGCTGTGTCTTTAACAGGAAGGTATATGACGTGCAATATCCTTCTTCATATTTGGAAAAAATCTTCCTTTCAGTTGGGAAAATACATTCTATAACATTTAAAAAATCATAGCTATGGAACACAAATTGAAACAGTGAGCTTAAATTGGAACAGCAAATTCTTTGGGGACATTAATCAGAACACCATTAAATAAAGGTATTAAGTTATAAACAGCTTACAAGTCAAAATTTTCTTAATGTAAAATGAAAGGAAAACTTTTCCTTTGTAAAATGTTGACCTGGCAGTTTAACAAGTTTAACAGAAAAATAAATGTTTTGCTGACTTTTTGTAAAAATGTAGGAAAATATGTTGTAAAAAACCCAAAGCCTTTACAAGCTACTTTGTGAAAAAGTCCTCAATTCACTTTGGTTTTGTTCTTCAAGCTTTCAAATTCATGCAAATCCACAGGCTGGAAATATAGTCTGTTTCTAAGTTCAGAATTAATGAAATGCATTCAATAATTCCTTAATTTTACTGTGGATTTCGTTAACTCCTTGTATTTAGGTATTCTCAAAGTTGTGCCTTTTCCATCTTGGCACTATGAAACAGCAAAAGGACCAGAAAGCTGAACTGCAGCAGCTCAGTGTGTGATCTTAATGTGTCTGCAAACAACAAGAAGAGAAACACAGTTTTCTCCAGAGTACTATTTGGTGTTGAAGTGATTTAGGTCTGGAAAATCAATCTGTTCATCCTTCTGGACAATTTCTGAAACAAATATTTAGCAAGATTTATAGTGTTGTACATATGCAGGCCAAAGGATTCCACTGGAAGGCAGATTTTTGTAGTACCATATAATCAACTACTCAATAAGATGTTTTATTGTTTGGGGTTTTTTTTTTTTGGTGTGTAATAAATGCAATTCTGTAACATGTTTTAAGGTCATATAAATATATCAAATCATTCAACTTTTCATTTCTTTTGTAACTAGATGATTTTATATTATCCTGTTTATAGAATAGATACGAAAACACTGGAGGCCTATAGATGAAAGCAAACAAACAAAAACCTAAATGAAACACCTCCCCTTACATGAACTTTAATTACTGAAATTTCATTTTCATCTTGGTCATTTGAACCCATTAAAATGTAGACTTTTCAGAAATGCCTGAGTAACTTACGTTTAGCTGAAAGCTTAGCACATAAATATCATGGGAAAAGAAGGTTAAAGAATGAGAATCATTAAGGCTGTTTTTAACGTGCTAAGGCTGTTTGCTTGTTAAAGTACTCACAGTTTACTCCAATCATATTATCAGGGAGTATTGTTGTGAAGTGGAATGCCCTAGCACATTTCGTCTCAAGTATCATCTGAAAGCCTTTACACTTGTGCAGGAGATGATGGAAGATAGAGAAATGCATGTGTGCAGCCAGAAGAGCCTGGATCTGGAGGAGGGTGAAGTTTGCAATCACAATTGAGAAGACTGAGAACATAGGTGGAGACTTGGCCAGGGAAATCCTGCCAGGGGTGAGGAGCTACACAAGAAAGACTTCAAGGCTTCAGTTTTAAAATGCATGGGGTTAATGAGGCTCAGGGGAACCTTAGTGTCTTGGGCAAGCAGGAGCCCCAAAGGCCAATTAGGTATGAGCTTACACAACGAATTGAAGGCCCAAGCAGTCTGTTGTCCATTGCTGAGGGCAGCGAGTGTTTGATATTTTTAATTTACTTGTTCTGGTCACTTGTAGTCTCCTCTGGTAAGTATTTTAGTCTCTGCAAAGCAGAGAAGAGGAAGAAGGTGAGCTAGGCTGAGCCCATGCACAGCCCTAATCTGCTGATGGCACCGTTTGCAGCAGCAGAAGCTACAGCAAATCTGTGTGTATAGCAGATGAAGGGAGACCAAATACTTTATAATGAGGCAGTTGTGAAGAAATAATTAATTTCTGTGAATTTCTCTTAATTTATAGAAAAATTTTCATGTAGCTGTAAACTGGAATGTGCTCAGAATTTCACAGTACATGTGCTGTGAAAAAAAAAAGTGCAGCATTATAATGAATAGAAGAGACAGTCCTGGCAAAATTAAGATGTGTGTGCACCCAGACTTCTGCTCCATTATCTGCATTTTGATAACAGCATCAGAGGCAGTCAGGGGCCAAGACACAAGACCACAATACAGAAGTTATAGGAGCATGAAAATGTCGCTATAGGCATTGCCAACCAGAAGTTAGTCTTGAAGTTTTGAAGGAAAAATAATTATTGCATCTGATGAATTCTTTAAAATGGTTGAAACAAGCCACACTGAAGAAAGCTTATTCTCATTCCTCTGAACCTAGTGCTTTAGTTTAAAAAAAAAACCCAAAAAAAACCCCACAAAAACCCAAAGGATGCAAAAATTTTTTGAAAAACAATGGACTTTATAAACAATTCTTGAAACTCTTGCAAACCAAAGAAGAGACCAAATGATTTTTGAATCTTAGAATTACTTCCCAGTCCTTAGTATGGGGTGGATAAAAGAGCAATCCCTTCCTCAGTTTTGAATTTGCTACTTTTTGTCTTCACTGAACCTTCTCTAGCTGTTGTCAATTGAGACAAGATCAAAAGTCCTTTTTAGCTAATCTTGATGTTTTTTTCAGCATTTTTCTACTATCTTTTAATGACACAAAAAAACTCGCCAGAGTTTTCCTGCAAAGAGCAGCACTTAGAATTGTTAATGAAAACATTCTAGTTCTTCTAGTTCTTCAATAGCCTTTACAAAAGGTTTTGAACATGGCTGCTCAGGTTACTACAGTCACTGAACCCCAAAATCATAATCATGAATACTGTTATCTCAGAAAAGTCCATGTTCTCCTCTAACCTGTTGTGCATCCCTCCAAGCACAGTAGTCACTTTTTTGATCACATTGGCTCAGCTGGAACAATTTTTATGAAATGCCATCTTTTTCTCTTGTAATCATGATGAGTTAATAATCCTAAAAAGTGGAAGAATCAGGTAAATTTTTCCACTTTATAATCAATAGAAGGGTTTGTCCTGTGTTCTGTGTCCTCAACTTACTGCAATTAATTGCAGAAACAACTAGATGCCGCAAGAAAATGCCGCTCTTTGCCATTAAGCAAATAGATCTATTTATTCATGTCTGAATAGTAGCATTTTGGAAACTTCTATTGGTCTACATCTGTCTTAGAGCAGCTCTCTTCCTGTAGCTGCTCATGTCTCAAGCAATACATCTTCTTGGTGTTTTTTTCTTATATATTATGACCAACCAATCTTTTTTCTGCAATTATTTTAGCAAGAGTACAACTGAACTGAATTAAATTCATTTTTGATAATGATGGTTATTCTTCTTCAACATGCACCTGAGATATAATTATTTCTTCCTTTGTCACCAAGAGAAACTTTGGAGATTCACCAGAGCCACTTGGTAAACATTTCAGCTGCATCTGTTTCCCCTGATCTACAGCCACAGATTGCTCTGGGGAACTTCTTTGCCAGGCAAACCTTTCTATCTTTTGAAATACTCATCCCACATTTTTTTTTAGCTCAGATATCCCTAGGTTGTGCATGGAGATATGGCAATTTAGTGTTAATTTTTATACAGATTATGTTATTATTTTCTTTGTTTCCTTATCAATTTTGAGAGTAAAATTTTGCTTTTACGTGAATGGATATTTTTCTGTTTCACTGCTCTTTGTTGTGCCTCTGTTTGCACCACTCTCTCTGAACTAATGCAGTCAAATGAAGTGTGCAGGTTTTCCTTTGCCATTCAGTTTCCATGAATAATCACTTGCCAGTTATTTTCTGCTCCCAGCGCTGCTTATTTTGAGTTACACACGTGTCAGGAGGTCAGACCCTGCTGGCTGGATAGCTCACCACTGAGCAATGCCACTCACTACCGTGCAAGTTCACACTGTCATCTTTGGTAAGGCAGAGATGGCCATACGGGTGCTGAGCTATTTGTATAAACTGAAGTTACAACGAAAGGCATTCAAATACATTCTGGAGGTGAAAAGACAGATGTAAATTCAGGCTCTCTTCCAACAGAGTGCATAAGCAGGTACTTAAGTTTAAGCCAGCGGGTTGTAAGTGTGTGCTTCTCCCCTAGGGGTATCAAAACCTCAGTAGTGTTTTGATAGGGTTAATAGCTAATTTTCAAATATGCTGAACCTCCATTAAATTTGTTGAAGTAAACAGAAGCTGTATATGATCAGAGAGTATTGAGGCAGAACAAGTCCCACCAAGGGGAGAAAAACATTCTGCCCTGTTTGCCAGAATGTCAGGCATTTGAGAAAATAGGTTTGTTTTTGACTTGGAACACTCTTTTCTGAAAATAATATAATCAATTCATGCTGACAGCAGACAAGCAACCTAAATTGTAGATGAGCTTCAGTGTCATGCATATGTATTTCTGTATTTATGTATTGTTTCAAAAATGCTCATATTAGGAGAACAGAGAAGCAAATCCATGTGTGTAGATTGCAGCAGTTGGTCACAAAGCAACCATATGATTGGCAATTTTCCAGGGAGACCTGAACGGGGCAAGTTGCATTTATGTGATCTAAATCCACTGGTTGCATTCAGGGGGGATTAACATCTGTTAAAAGTATTATGTTTATCATGCAGGTGTTTCAATATTTGTATTTATTATGTGTTGCAGCAACAGTCTCTGAGAAAACATTCATATAACAATCTGGTTGTTTTATTGTCTGAATCTGTCAGGACAGTCATTTTCTTACTCCAACATTGTGATCCCCTTGCAAGCTGTAAACTATTTAATGAAGTGAGTATATGGAGAAAGATGACAGACTTTCAAACTTTTAGAAGACAGTTTTACATCAGTGACATTAGGTTTTACGCTTGGGATTGTTCTTAATACCTGTATGGCAAAAATGTTGAATTACTTTGAAAATTTCCAGAATTCCAGTGCATTCCCCTGTGCAGTTCTGTATTTGAAAGTGCATTCATTTTTTATATAAACAATACACATAGATTCCAAGATTAATGGAAATAAATATTACATAAAATGCCTCATAGAAAGGATAGCTATATCTGAGTTTAAAGAACTTTGCTTCGTGTGTCTATAATGCTTTTATTGCTCAAAAAAGTAACTCTGCATTATGACTTGCAGAAAAGGCTGTTGCCTGATTAAAAAAGAAAAAGGAAAAAAAGAAAAAAATCAAAAGCTAGACATCTGCTGATTTGCATTGCAGTGCAATGTGACACTGCCAGTAACACAGACAAAACAGCTATGCTAAAAATTTTAAGGGAGCAAAATCAAGTGCTCAAACCCATGAGGAAATGCAACAGTTTAGGTCATCTCTGTGATCTTAATTTGGTTCCCTTGAGCGATGAAGTCTTTATTATATTATCATGGATGTTTTTGTTCACAGGACCTCTTGAATCTGATCCAGCTCATACTGGAGCTAATGGAAACATTTTCATTGACTTCAGTGAGTTTCAGGCTGGGTTCCAAATGGCCACTTTTTTTCTTATTTAACCCATATTTCTTGAAATAACATAGGTGTATATAATGACAGAGTTCATCTGGTGAATAAGACATGATCCTTGTCCTGAAAAATTTTCAAAGTCCCTGTTCATATAATGAAAAGGAGGTGATTCATTCCTGTTGCTTAAATGGATTGCTCTTTTTCTTTGATTAATTCATGAAATGTAAGTTTATTTCTATATAGAGTTCATTGCTTTACCAAAACAAACAAAAACAAACTAAAAAGGAAAAAGGGCACAAAATTTTTTTTTTTTTTGTAAATAATTTATACCAAGGACAAAGCTGAACACAGTTCAGCTGTAGAATGATCTATAGTGGTAACTGATTATGAAAAAGACATGAAATAGAAGCGAAGGAACAGGTGGGGTTTTTTTTTCCCCCCCTTTAAACGCTAGTAGATCAATAGATTACATAAAGTATAATGACTACTTTGGAAAGATAATTTTCAATAATAAATGTCCAGCTGAAAATGGTATTTAAATGGGGTATGATCCACCAGGAAATGACAACATTTCTGTCAAAGACTGAGAAGAGATGAGATCTGTACCAGTCATTGCTGTTAGAGAAGATCTTCAATATGTGTGCCATTTTGCACAGATGGAATATCAGCAAATTTATGATCATATGGGTCCTAACATTGGCCAGGCACTAGCTGCAATTTAATGACTTACCCTAAATTATTAAAATTGTATTGTAATCACTGCCCTGAGGAACACACTTCCATTTCCCACTCTGTATGCTGAGAACTAAGATGATTTGATATGTCACCACCTCACCGTAACACATCCCCTTATATATCCTTTCAGGTGATTTACATTAATTTCTATTGAGGCCTTCAAAAAGTAAGATCACAATTTATTTTCTATTTTCCGTCAGCAATTTCATTTACTCCATTAAGTCCTCATTCAGTAGGACTCTTTCTTGACCATTCAGGTCTTCCAAAAATATCAACAGCAGCTGAATTAATTTCTCTTTAACTTTTGCATTTATTGGTCCTATCGTCAAAAGAATATGACTGAAATGTTTATGTGTATTATGTGCTTATAATTTTATTCTTTCTTTTGGCCTTCTGAATTAGTAACATCTGTTACCACTGATGGAAAATATCCTCTGGGCCACAGAGGGATCACAGTCACATGTTGCCGCTGGAACAGCCGGTGTGAATCAGCAGTAAGATAGACTCATCACTCTGCACCTAACAGATATAACATCAAAATGGAGCCAAGACATTCCTGTCCAAAGTGGGAGGCAACGGCCTATCCTCTAACTTGAAAAGAGAAGCCTCAAACCATTTCCCCAGTGCTTGCAGCCTTAGAGGCAGCACTTACTCAGTGTGATTCACTGTAAACTTCTCATTTTCATCAGCATTATCCTCCCTAATTATTATAAGAAATAATGTGGCCCATAAGCTAACTGTAATAACAATGACAAAGAGATTCAGGAATACAGAGTGCACAGCATAAGAGGCCCCTGAGTCCGCATGTTTTTTGGTTCTAAAGAGTGTCTTTGGAGTACTTTTCAATATTTTTCATTCATGGCAGGTCTAAAATTTCAAAGATCTGTAAAATAGCATGCAATGTATTGGTTATTGCCCAAGGGGGCTGCAACAAGCAGTCAGCTAAATACTGCCTTGTATGATGCTGATGTTGGAGAAGCAAAAAGAAATTTTCGGTTTGCGAAGAGGCAAAATTTCTCCATCTTTGGCAAAATGACCCAGGACCTTTCATATATGGTATCCAAAGTCACTCTCTTGAGTACAAAATGAGTGACAATCTCTATCTTACTCAGAGTAGTGTTCTAAATACAGTGTGCATCAAGAGCAACGCACACTAGTGAATAAGGTAGTAATCAGGTGTTTTGTTTTATGTTTGTACAACTCCAAGCACACTTATGACTGGAGCACGTGACCAGGTCAAGTTCCTCAGGTAAGCCATGCATACTCTATTGCAGGGACCTTTTAGTCAGGGAGTAATCGAAGCATAAGTTATTATTGTGGTTTCAGAAAAGATTTTTGAAAGACCCATGGTGAAAGGCTCTTTTGAGGGCCTTGAGATTGGATCTTTGAGTCTTAGATTTACAGAGGAGACAACCATTTGTTTGACTCATCCATGTCGATCAAGAATGACCAATAAGAGAAGATTATATACATATATATATATATAAGTATCTATCTATATGTTGGATATAATTCAGAAAGTCTCTATTTCTGTGTAGAGCTTTAGGCCCGTTATATTACTTAACAAAATCTGTAAAATATTATGACATCCAAACAGAATGATGATTAATCTATGGTATTCCAAGTCTATAAATGCAGCAACCCCTTCTGTGCCATTTGTATGTACTTGTGCAAACAGATTTTTTCATTTCACTTGGTATATATAATAATCTTTCATTATGTCATTGCTTTTTTAATATTTTTCTTCTACCTCTCTTTCTTTCTCCTTTACTTCTATATTTATCTCAGATGTAACCATTCTGGGTGAACAACCAGTATAGTGTAAACAATAAAAGTAAACAACAAATTTGAATTTGATTAAGCCAAATTGAATCACTAAATGCCATAAGATACTTTTCCTGACTCTTTGTAATATCATTTGTATTGCAGAGAAACAAAGGATTAAAGAATATAAAAACCCAATTCTCCACACTCTGAGTCAGTGTAAGAAATCTAGATTGAGTCCCTAGAAGTGTTTGGCCCTGGTTCCTTACATACTTGTACTAATTCTCCCTTGCTGCTATCTCTTGAGCAATATCATAACAACATATTTTGCATGGTAGTAAATTATCACAAATAGAGAGATGCGATGTAGGGCTAAAAATAATGCCCACATTTGCACAGCTGTTGAGTTTTAACTGAAAAGCTCAAGCAGCTCTTCATAAAGTCACAACATCTGATCTGTAAGGTGCTATCCACCTTTGCTTTCAGTGGGAGTCGAGGACGTACAGTTCTCCAGAGACCTGACACCTATAGAGGATATTATAGAAGTCAAGTAACTGCCATGAGATAGTGTGGCTCTTCCAATAAGGAATGGATTGTTTAACACTGACACAGTGGAGTGAGCAACCAGCTATCAGAGACATTTTTGACATAGAGCCATAAAGTGGGAAGTGGCATGCCATTTTAGCAGGCATTAATGCAGCAGGCAGACTGCTCTAATGATCTATAGATAAAGCAGAAAAAATGTCTTCCTGGCTTAAGTGAATTATTGTTGCCATTAAAGATGATAGCATGACATGGGAGGAAAGGTAGTGCTACTTTAAAATGGACTATTCCTCCCACACACTCATCATTAACTCCAGCTAGGTTTGGAGTAGCACAAACTCAACCTCCTTTTGTCCAGATTTGGCATTACATCCCCACCAAAAGAAAGGATAACCTTTTTACCTGAAAGAAAATCCAGACAGCCTCTGTAATACCTGTAGTTGTTCTTTCCCCTCAGACCAGACGTAAATAGGAAAATTTCCATACAAATATCTACCTGTATTTTATCTGCATTCTACCAGAAATCGTGGTTCCATTGTGTTGGGAACAGCACAACAACTTCTTATGATTTCTTACTCTTTAACAATGAAACGGCTGACTGTTTGTTTTCTTGTCATCAAAATGCACCTTTTAAGTTATGTTGTCTCAGTTGAAATAAGGAATTTAATGATGCTATCATAGGTTAGGCAGGAATGTCATGAGGTATCCAGTGTAGTCTCCTGCAGAAAGAAGGTGGAAAAAAAGCAGCGTCATCCATAAGATCAGACCAGGTTACTCTTGGTATATCCAGGAAACACTCAAGGATGGAGCCTGTACAGTCCCTTTGGAAACATGTTCCTACCACATGATTACCTGTGGCCAGTGGGGTGATTTTGAGTGTTTTTTTTTTTTTTTTAATTTTGACTATGAGTTAGGAGATTGGCTTGATCTCTTTGACTTCCCTATTGCTAAGCAGAGTGATGAGATTGTCATGAAAAAATAGTTTTATAAGACTGAGGATGATGTTGAAGCAAAAAGGTTTGATCATACCTGGCTGAGAGAAGATTGAGCTGGTTTTGCTCTTGTTGACATTCCTTTTTTGACTGAGTTAGGGCTGTGAAATCTATTAAACATTTTATTTTATCTCTTCTCCAAGACTTTCTACCCTCCTGAGTTTCTTCTATCCTTTGTCTTTTCTAAAGAGAGCATGTGTGCAGCTTAGAAATAGCAAAGGGGAAGGTGGGCTTGGTGGGTTTCAGATACATGGATCATCTATTCAAAGTCCCTCTCTTAGGACTTTCCATTCACTTAGATTTGGCTTTCACACTCTTAATTATAGACCAGAAGAACACACAAAGGAGATAATTTTTTTTCCCCATTTAATGGCTAGATACTCACTTTAGTACTTAAAAAATTTAAATAAGAAACCTATTCCTCTCTCCAGAGGTGCTCTGAGGGTGCCACTACCTGATGTTATGGGTGCCAGCAGTTGTAACCCTAGGCACCAGCTCATGTCCTCTGTTGTTTACATTCTCCTGTTTCATTGCTTCACATGGTTGTTGAGGTTTCCCCCTGGTACAGGACATCTGTGTTGCTTGTCTAGTTTGAAAAAATCTGTTTTCCCAGTATTTCTATGTATAAATTTCTCCTTTAATTGTAATCAAATGCAGAAAGCTAGAAGTGTTGTATTTAAATAGATCAAAACTCAAGGTATTGGACTGGGCATTTAAGATTGTTAAAATACCCCAATCATTTTCATGTTTGTGTCTCTAAAATTTAATTTTATAATTCAAAAGCCTATGGATTTTCTTAATTTGAAAAATATGGATGAAAAGAGTAATTCCCTTGTCTTAGGCCTGCTTTCTTAACCTAGAGATCAGTTCAGTAAATCATACGAAGTGCCCCTCAGCACTTTTCCAACATTTTACAGTGCTTCATTACTGCAGATAAATGTAGTTATAGTTCACATAATACGAACACAGAATTCTTGTGCAGGTACTTAATTGGAGCGGATAAACTTTTACGCAGCAGTACTTTGTTCCTCCTAAATCTTTAGTAGTCTGTGGGTAATAATATAAGTGGTAGTAGTGTTAGGTGAACTTTCTTAATGAAAAGAAAAAATACTCCACTTTGTTTTGTGTTTTCACTCTTTGACAACAAATGAAATGAAGGAGGCTTATATTCCAAGGAATTATAAAGGGCTAAAAAAACATAGATCTCCATAAAGAAACAACATTTGTAAGTTTTATGGTTAAATCAGCCATTGCTTTGCTGACCAATAAAATGGAAAATGTGTGCTTTTATAGGTTTATAAAAAAGGCAAACTCCAGTTGCATGAAAAATAACTTTCACCGATTGAGTACAGGTGGTGACTTGTTTAAACTCTGAAGATGTAAAGGCTTAGTATGTATGACTGAAAAAGGGAACATGGCACAATAAAAAGTCTTCCTTTCTTTACTCATCAATCCTTTGGGTATTCCATGTCAAATAAATGTTACAACAATTTACAGTAAAAGTATACAGTGGAAGTGCCAACGTTAACACTTCTTAGGATTGGACAAGGTCCAAATTTTTCACACCAATATTTAATGTGAAGTAAAATGTCTTTTCCATTGGAAGTGTCAGCTGTAACATGCTTTCCTATATTTGGCAACATGCTCATGTGAAGTATAAAGTCAAATGCACATGATGTTCCTTTTATTTCAACCATGATAAATTGTGTTCATTTGTTTAAGTGCAAGTGGCAGTTTTAGTGTTCCTACTATAAATTTTGGTTAGCTTCTATTGACATGCTGTATTAAACTTAAGAAAAACAAATTACACTTCACCCATTTTAATTGACTAAATGTGTCAAAAACACAATAAGTATAACACGAAGGGTCAGAGTCTCAGACTTCACCATAATGGGTGTCATGGCAAGGATCCAGCTTTTTGTGCATTTCATTTTTCATAAAGTTTTAGTATGAGGCATACGTTTAACATTCACTTCCACTTCAGATTTGTAGCTAAAAAAAAAAAAAAAAATTCTTGTGGTCTGTTCCCATTGCATTCACTGGTAATATTGTTAAA
Organism: Certhia americana; assembly: GCA_018697195.1. Classification (NCBI taxonomy): domain Eukaryota; kingdom Metazoa; phylum Chordata; class Aves; order Passeriformes; family Certhiidae; genus Certhia; species Certhia americana. The sequence goes on from CM031860.1 coordinate 30,253,526, forward strand.
AGTTGTTTGTGTTTTTTTTTTTTTTTTTTTGGTTTTTTTTTTTTTTGGTGGTTTTTTTTTTTTTTTGTTTTACATTTTTTTTAAGGGATAATACTATTAATATAATAAAATTTATAAACATAGGATTTCAAAATTGACTGGTATTTGAAGGAATGAATTCATGATTTATGTAGTACAAATGGATTTGTGTCAAAACCCATGGTTGAGACTATGGTTGACACCAGTTTTCTAAATAGACAAGTGTGGTTGAGTGCCAAATGAAACTTGGCATGCTCCATTCCCAAAGGATTTGAATGGAGCCTGCTACTTTTAATGCATGCATTTCATGCTAGAGAACTGATGTCTATTTTTGTCTTTTGGAAATCTTTACCTGTTTTCTGGATTTTTAACAATTGAAAATTATAAGGAAAACCACCAATAGATTGTATGAGTGTTGGCAGAATGCCCTTAAGCACTGGGATACTTTCATGAATTTTAAGCCCTTTGAATGTCTCAGTGTGGAGTCATTGTTATGAATTGTGAACAAGGGATCAGCACTCATTGCAAGTGCCAGAATACTTTTTTCTTTTGCTCTCATTGATGCATAAACCTGCATCCACTGGAAGAGTTTTGTTCTGTCTGAATCTCTGCCTGGTTAGCTGTGGCTGTAGCAAGGTGGAATGGTCAGCGAGCAGACAGGCTCAGGCTACATGTAGGACTTTCAGCAAGGTTTAGCAGCTTTCTTAGGTTTCCAGCAAATCCTTTCAACAATGTTCATCTTCTGGTGAACAGCATGAAGAGAATGCCAGGTGCTGCCAGATATTGACAGGCTGGACTCAGATGAACAACACCATCTTTCTGATTTGTACATTTACATCTGGTGAACTCCTAACATGGCTATGCAATGGCAGGCAGAGCCTTTTCCTGCTCCTCCTTCCTCTCATTTGTTGTGTGGCTGGTGGTGTAAAGACAGTCCTCTGACCTGGGAATCAGCAGAGCCTAACTCTAATGCCAGTGGTAAAAAAAGATGGGTAGAGACATACATTGGCATTATACAAAAATAAGAATCAAAATTTTCAGCTGCAATGGATTTTTTTTTAGCCTTTGGTGTTTTCTACCTTCTGTAAATTTGATAAGATGTATGAACTCCATAATTGTTAAGGAAGAATTAAGAGGTACCAGAGGAGCTGGGAACTATTTAGAGGCAGTTTATTTCTACTTCCCTAAATAAGGGGAAACAGCAGGGAGTATATCCTTCACCCCATTAGTATTGCTGGTCTTTGTCTGTGGAACAGGAGTGAGGAGGAGTGCAGGGCTGCCAGCCTGACTGCTGTCAGTATGCTTGCACACCTATACACAAGAGAGCAAGGTACTTGAAGAGTGTCCAGGAGTAAACTGAGCCCTCAGCCTGCTCAGCCTGCTCTAGAAAACCAGGTCCAAACCCTGCTAGAAGGAGTCCAATGAGGCAACTGGGCCTTGTCTCTCTGTAAAGGTGGTTTATTCTTGTATTTGCAGCCTTCTGCGCTTATGCTGAACAATTCCCCTTTCCCAACAGTTTTGTAGTTGTATCCTGTTGTAGGTGCTTCCACAGTAAGCCAGTTCCTGACATGGAGCATGTGGAGTATTTCTTTATTTTTGAATTTTTGATGCAAAAGATTGCTCTTTTATTCAGAGGCACCTGGCTGTATCCATCCAACTAAAAAGTGTTAACGTGTGTGTCTTCTGTTTCAAGGTAAATTTTATTCGCTTTTGGGGGTTTTATGATCCTGTCACAACTTAAACCACTCATTTCATAAAGGTATTTTTAGCTACCAGAAAAGGCTATGCATTCCTCAAGACTGAAAATACATCAGCTGGGATCATGTATATACGTTATCCCAAAGGGAACTTAAAACTTTCTTCATGAGAAACTGGACGACAAAAACTTTCAAAAGTTATAGTTCAGGAGGTAGGAAACTAACTAACTCCATGAATATTGTCAACAGAACAGGCAGTGCTGTCTCTAGCTCAGTTTTCATGCCACTTTTACTGTAGAATCACGAAATATTTTGTTTTGAATATAATTTTGCCAAGTTAACCATAGAATTTTTTGGTGCTGGTTTGGTTTTTTTCCCACCTCTGGTGGAATATATCTCTTTAGAGAGTTAGCTTTTTAAAAGAAAAAAAAGAAAAAAAAAAGAAAAGAAAAAAAAAAGAAAAAAAAGGTTTATAGAAAATCTCTCCTGTAACCAACCCATACAGCCTTAAATTTGGAAAAGAAAAATATTGCATCTGCTGCTCAGAAAGTGCCTTTTACTGGGTTTCTAATGATATGCCTAAACTTGGCCAAGCTAAGCACATTCAACACCTTTCACTTCAGCAACAGCATCAAAGAAACTCTATCTGCTGGGATCCCCCCTTAGAGTTTAGCAGTTAATTTGCTGAGTATTTCATTGGAGCTGAGTATGCTCCAGGCCAGAGCTGGCAGGTTGACAGTTTTCCCTGGAACTGAAAAATCTGGCAATTGTGGGACAATGTGAGTATGGGGACTGGAAGCAGAGACTACCTCACTAGTTTTCTTTCCGTTCATACTTAGGCAGTATAAAGAAAAAAGAAGAAATACTTTTTAATGAAAAGGAGAACCCATCTGGGCGTAATAGTCTGCAAAGATATAGAGGGCAGGACTGGGAGGTGATGCTGTGAAGAAAACCTTTGTTTTTACTGTATAATTAAAATAATTCAATTATGCACACGCCAAAAAAGGCAAAAAAAAATCTGTACAGGGCAATTGAATTGTGGTGATTCCTCTCTTCTGGTACTGCACTTGCCTTGAATTGTTCCTTTGAATTTTCTTGTGTGCTTTATATTTTAGTTTTTCTTGTGGATATATACAAATAGAATTTGTTATTTATTACTATAAGAAGATAAAATATTAATATTATACTACAACACAATTATACTATCACAATAAATAACGTGGTAATTGAACTTTTGACAAGTATAGGATCCATGGGCTGCAACAGGCGTTTATGAATTTGACCAGAAGATTTCTATATATATCAGAATTTTATCAGAAAGATACAATTACCTGAAAGATCATTCTCATATTACAGTAGGAAAGCAATGACTAAAATAAGCAATTATTTCTTTTAAAAGCACCACACTTGAAAGATATTTGTCTCAAATGTTGCTTTGCAGAAAATTTGCTTTATTTCTTCCTCTCAAATTTGAATATAGTATGCATATATACATACATACACATATATATATATATATACACACACACATATATATATGTCTCCTATTTTGACAGTAATGATTTTTTTATTGTCTTGATCTTTTAAAATCTTGGTCTAGAACTATAAATGGGGTATCTCAATAGTTTTGAAAATCTTCTATTTCCTTTGAAACAGTCATGGCTTTATGGTACTCTTAGTACCAACACTACACTTCAGAAGACTCTGCTCTCCAATAAAGCAAAGTACTTCAAGAAATTGTGTTTTCAGACTACAACTACCAAGTTCCAGGGACATAAATGGGCTTACAGACAATCCAACTCTTACAGAGAAACATTAGAGGCTCAAAATCTCAAAAAATTATTTTGACAATCCAGAGTGAAAGAAGCATGACAAATAGTTGGTGCCACTGGAGCATTCTCTGACACTGACAATACAGACTTCCACATTTCTGTTTCACCTCAAAGTTAAAGGCAAAACCAATCTGGATTTGAATGAAATGGAGTTCCTGCTGTGTTTAATATAGCACCACCAGTATAAAATCCTTGAAAATGTTCTGCATTGTGATCTAGGTGCTTCTAGGGGGTGTGTCTCTTGAGTTTTCTCTAAGAGATACTGTGAAAAAAGATTCTACTGTACTTAACTAATACTTATCAAGGCTGTGAATCCATATGATACATACTCCTCTTGTAATTCTCTGCATTGTCTGTTAGAGCGCAGCGTTTTCCTGTTATTTGATAAATAATGTCAATCACCTTGACGTTCTTGGTGGTGCTCCATGCCAATCCTTACTGCTAAAGCTTGTTCATCACAGGAAGGTAAATTTTTCTTGTTCCTCATACAATTATCAACTGATTTCCACAGAATTTTTCATCCTACAGCATCCTTTTTTTTTCTCTACATACAGTCTAGCAAAAGGTGCCCTCACTCACTCCTCACTCACTCATATAAACACCGCTCTGCCTGTAATTGAGAAGTATCTTCATATACATTTTGTGTGAGTATAAAAATCATTTCTCATGATATTTGTCTGGTCTTTCCTCTGCTTTGGATCTCTTTATGGGTCCAGAACTCACCTTGACAATAGCTATAAAAATGTACATCTTTTTCTGCCAATAACATTCAATCATAAAATTGTAGTTCCCAGAAAATAAACAAAACTTTCCATTAATCTCTAAAGTATTGTGCCAAGTAACTGGTAGAAAATTCCATCGATTTCTTATAGTCAGAAGTAGTAACTGGTGACCTGTCAAATAGTCTTCTGTTAGATCAAGAGTGTGTCTGTATTTTAGTATTGATTTTCTTTTCCCTTTTTATACATGAAATCAAAAGACACCCTTACCTTTTATATTTAAATAGGGTAAACCCTGTGTGTAAACACTGGAGAAACTATACAAAATCATGTTATTTTTTCCTTCCTTAATATCTGCATAAAATATTTTAAAACTTAGAAACATTAGAAACTCTTGTGTTCTCAGTAGAATGAGTATCGCAAATCTACTAAAAGCTAACTAGATGACAAAGTTATCAGAGCCATGTAGAAAAAAATATGAAAATTTCTTCAACTGCAAGCTTCAAAACAAGTAAATGGAGGTTGCACATGGCATCACTGCACAACAGAAACAACTGCACTCCTTCTGGCTGCCTGAGAGATGTAATCCACATATCTATTTAAAGTTGTTGATACACTGTGGAATTTGGACAGGGAAATGCAAGAATGCTGCTTATGGCAGTATGGGCTCCAGCCCCTTTGGAAATTTGTCAATTAAATGTTATTGCAATGCACCTGTGTGGATTTAACTGGACGTGTCTGAGATTTAGCAGGGATTGGTAGATAGAAAGAGGCTACTCCAGATCTGTGAATTTTTTTCTACATTTTTGGGAGACCCATTTTTCCAACAAGCTTATACAACTAAAAACCCAAAACACATCAACAGGAATGAATGATCTCCATTCACTCAAATAGTTACCCTACAGTGGGAGCCACTTCAAGAATTTCGAGGTATTACAGGTTTTCATTAGTATTTATACTAAATTGCTAAGTGGTTTAATATAGAAATAAAACTCAAAATTTTTCTTATTTTGTTTGTTATTATTTTATTATTAATTTATAGACAATGGTTGTTGGCAGTGCTGGACATCATCGATGGTTCTTGTTCCAAATAATCAGCTAGAAGGAGCTGAAAATATTTTTTATGTCCCTGCTTGAAACATTTGCCACAGGGAAATTAATTAAGTTTGTAATAAGTAATAAATACTGAAAGCATGCCAGGGTGAACTTACACAGGTTTGATAAGTTGTAAATCTGGGAGAACTGTAGGTGTGCCTAACTCACAGATGTGCATAGCAATGCTCACAGCAGACAGGTCCCACAATCCTGCCTGGAAATGCTCCTCAGACTTTGCAGGTAGGAAGTATTGACATGGATGGGGAACCCATAAGTTATTCTCAGATATCCAGGAGTACAAGATATACTTTTCAATCTATCCAACTGCAGTTGCTTTGCTCTGGGAAGAACGATATAGTCTAATAGAGTAATGTATAGAGATACCAAAGCCAACACATTTGGGTATGGATACTAGATGTTGCCATGGGGAACTGGTCATCACAAATTTCTGTGGGAATGCTTTGGTGGAATTCTGTGTTCAAGCAGTTCATTTGTTCACATATAGTGGTCATTTGCTCACAATTTTCATATGTTTAACAGCTCAGTTGAATTATTGAGGATTTTTTTTTTAGTGTACCAGATGTCTAAGATGTACAAAGAAACAAACTCTTCTTCAATTAAATAAAATTTTTAGACTAAAAAGGAGGACTTTTCCACCAAATAAAAGTAGTATGATAACCCAGTTTACAGTAGATATGGTGACATGGACTAGATTTCAGGTCTGCAGGTTCTTTATCTCACAGAAAACTATCAAGGACCTGAAAGCTTTTCAACAAAATCTGGCATAGCGCCACAAAATTTCAGTTTTGATAAATTGCTGTCGTTCTAGTAAAACAAGGTTACATTGGAACATTCCTTACTCACTAGATTTGTCTAAACAGATGCTGACAATATGGTTCAAACATACGGGTTATGGAGGAAGACAGAGCAAATTTCAATTTGTATTTGGACTCCAATCCCACACTAAGAAATGTGTAGGCTCACTTGTGAGTACTGGAAAAACCTTGATGTGGGATTCGGGTCAAGGCCATGGTCAGTTACGACTGAAATTCTTCCCAGAAGAAATTTGTAGCGGCCTGGGTATAATTCTGCCATCACATTCTCACCTCTGCGGTGTGAGCGAAGGCATTCAGAGTGTGCCTTTTACCATATCTGCCCTGGCCACAGACATGACAATGTATCTGGCAAAGTTGCAGGCCAGATGTATGGCTCTTTAGCTTTCCTTTTGGGATATCTGGCAGGGCTTCAGTGATGTAACAGTGTACTGCCTTCTAAAGCTTGATACATGTGACAGACCAAGACTAATGGTTTCCTTTAAATCTGGGGCTGAATACCATTGTTGGCTTTGAAAATTCCAAGAAATATAATTTCGCTTTAGATCACTATAAATTTATAACCTGTTGTACAGTGAAGGAGTAATCTCATGGGAAATGAGCATAAACCTATTATGTTTTCATTAACAATCTGTTTTCACCATTGACTTAATCCACATTTACTGTTGTGGAATTTGATTATGCATTATAAAGCACCATAAACCAAAATTAGGTATGTATCAAAGTATCCATTTTCCTGGTCATGTTGAATTACTCATTTCCTTTGTTTGAAATCTTGGGTCCTTTCTATCTAACTCAAACAAAGACAGTCTGTGTGTTTACTGTCATCCACCTGAAAAGCAACATAGCAACTACTTCAGTTTTCTTTTTTCTTTTCATTAATGTCTCTTTTCTATGAGAAAAGATAATAGAAGAAAAGGGAAGTGGAAAAGAAAATGGAAATAAATGCTAAAATAAATTTAGTATATTAATCATATTTGGAAGGGTTTTTTATGCTTTACAACTTTCTTTTTATTTGATTGTGTAATAGTTAAACATGATGATTCCCCTCCAGAGCTCAAGTCTACAAAGCAAACCAAAAATTACTGACCTATACAGTGTAACAGTACAGTTCCTTGAGCCTGTCTCAGAGGTGTGGAATGATCAGGGGTTTGGGAAGCAGCAGTTAGGAAGGCTTTAAATTTGGCATGCATGTGGTTTTGGAGTAAACCCATATTTTAAAGTATGATATGGATTTTTATGTCACTGTTGCTTGGATGGTTATTCTGAAATCTGGAATTCCTTACTGTCACACAGTTATAGCTTCTGTGTTTTGTGAATTAGAGAAAATAGTCTACAGAAATGTCAGGCTACTTTTTATGTACTTCATTGCCTAGTGGTCAAATAGTTTTTCTGCATTTTAAAAATATTATTTTTTAAAATTATTACATCTGGTAAACCATTAACAGAGGAAGTCAGCTGCTTGAAAATGAGCTCATTGATCAGCATAAAGTAAATTAAATAGGCTTCACATAGTCCTCAGATAATTGGCTGGTATTTCACAGCAGCAAAGGACTGTCAAGAATTTAATGTTAATGTTAGTGTTTAGCTGCAGTTTTATAAGAAAAATAAAATCTGACAGTGTTTATTTTAAAAAAAATTCTGAAGAGTCTGTGCAACATAGAATGATGTGATTGTATAGAGTATTTGGAACTCACCAATGTACCAGGAGAGGAATGCAGGATAAAGAGAGTATATTGCAAGGAAAAGGTTTTATTTGTGAAAAGAATTGCACTTTCTATGTGACTGTTCAAAATGGATATAAAAAGATAGGAAAAAAGGAAGCAAAATGCTAGCAAGTTTTCTATTTAGCAACTTGCTTTTACCTTCTTTGATAATAACACAATGTTGAAGCACAGAGGAAAAAAGGGGAAAGGTCTTGGAAGTTATATTGATAAACTATGTGTGGATCCCACAGCTGGCATAAAATATCTTGTTTGGGCTGTAAAAATATATTAGTATGTCATGTTATCTTCATAAATTCTTCCAACACATAAGGTGGGTAGTGTCCCCCCGAATCCCAGGGCTCATTACCATTTCTGCCCGCTCTTACCATTCATCAGCCTCTTTGTCATACAGAGCAGGCGCGCGGTTGGGGCCGCAGCATTACCATTCTGGAGGGGTAGATACTGAGTGAGTTATTAGCTGTGGCAGACAGCCCTGCTCCCAAACACTCCTGAGAAGGTTCTTCACTTAGGCAAGCAACAATTACGATGGCTTTCCCAACCTGGGGAATGCCAGAAAATTCTGAATAGAGCCTGTGGGTTTCAGTTTTCCCTTTACAATGACTCTGATTAGACATTAATCATGATTTCCAGAGCTTTCCAAAGTTCACCAAAAAAGTTCAAGCATTCAGGACGTTCACAAGTATTTGTGTTTCACTAAAGCAATCCAATTTAAGTGTTATTCTTGTTTATAAGAAAGATACAAATCCTCTTTCTGTGTGAAAAGTTATAATCTGAAACCCCAAGCAACTGAGAATTTGTCTCCAGCTCAATGTGAGACAGGAAGAAAACCTGTAAATTAACACATGAATTATATTGCTTTTCACAGTTGTATTAGCTTAGAAGCACCAGACCATTCTCCTTTTCATCATCTTTTTAAATTTTGTGTTTCTCAAATTTACACACTTAAAATACCTCTATTTAAGAGGACTGTCTGTTTGCTCTAATGTTTATTGTCTGTTTGCTCTATTGATGAACATTTGGTTTATTTAAAATAAAACTATTACTTTTTCTTACTATTTGAAGGCAGGGACAATGGAACACTGTTCCAGACAGCTAATACCAGATTAAAAATTAATAAGGTATTTTTTAAAAGTGATGTTGATTGATTTTGATAGATAAAGCCTGAGTGGTCTAGGTATGTTACTATCTTATTTTCAAATTACTTAGGAGGTAAATCAGTTTAGGCAGGAAATTGACTAACTTTGGCCTGTAATAATGTTAAGATTTAAACCCCCTATTTTTTGTTTAGGATTTCACTGATCTGGTATGATGAAGTGACATTTGCTTTTAGTCAAATCAGGTTTGCTGTTTGTTTCACTGCAGCACTAAATCTTGCAGAACTAACACTGGTGACAACTTTCCGTTTTCTGTTTAATACACTTCACATTGTCAACAGCAAGATGAGGACTTGAAGCAGGAGCACCACAGAGGAATTTTTGGTTAAAATATCTTTGCTTTCATATTTTCAGAGAAGTGCTTAAATTATATACTAATTCTTATGTTCTGTTCTTATAAATGAAATTTTTTATTTAAACTACTTAAATTGGTCTGCTGTTTAGATTATCGGTATAGGATATATATAGATGGGAAAAAACCCAAGAAATGCTATGATAAAATTAAGAATAGCAGTTAAGAAAGAAAGCATGAGTCAGTTTATGAGATTGTATCCTAAAAGGCATTCCCTTTGATAGTAAAGGAAATTTCCTCATCAGCTTTGATGCATAACTCTCAGTAGAGCACATATAAATATTGACCATTTTCAAAGCACATCATACATCACACAACTGCATTTTCATATCCATTTTTTACATATTTCAGTTCTAATTTGGTCTCCTTCTACTTCCAAACAAAGACAAAAGAAATACCTACATTTAAAACTGTTTCCCACATATCATTCTCCTGAGCTATGGAGTTTGAGAGTAGGAGGGAGCAGAAATGAGTTTAGATGCTCATAAAAATCCTTTCCATTGCACAACAACTGAGGAAAGCCATACACTGATGCTTCCACTTAATATGAATTTTTTTTTTTTTTTTTGCATGAAAATACCATGATCTGCCTGGAAAAATGCAATTACAGTTTTATCTCATAAGGCAGTGTAAGTCTTGTAGTTGTACTCTCCCAATGGTTTTCTTGCCTTTTCCAGTAAGTACCATGGGCTGTATGCTGTACTTGACTCTCTTTGCCTTGGTGACAAGCAATTTTGGAGAGAGTGCAAAGTATCCTACACATATTCCTACTCCTTGGTGGAATTGGCAGTGGTGACATGCCAATCTTTCTACTGATGCTGCAGTCCAAGCTACAAGTAATTCTTTCCACAGAATTTTATAAAATTCCCTGCATTGTGATGGCCTAAATTTTTAGTGATAACCGGTATGCCTAGACCTCAAGCACTCCAGATAGCAGATATTGTGGGCTCTTGCTTCTTAGGAGGTAATTTTTCAATCACACTAATTTTTTTAAGCATAACAATTGTTACATATTATTTAAATTTTTTCCCCTATTCCTCTTTTCCCCACGAAAGTACTTTACTGTGACTTACAAAATATTTGGAAAATATCTCTTTCAAAGCTAGACTCTAATCACATTGGAAGGAAACAAATCTTTCTCACGCTCTTCATATTGGATTATGTCAAAGATTAACTTCAATTTAAGCAACGTTGTACGAAGTTTTGCAAAGGATTTTCTTTTTAAACCACAACCATATGTTTTTCTCCATTGAAACAGCTTACATATTGAGTATATGAGATTGATTGATGACATTTGCTCCAGTCATTTCACTAGTCATTTATTCATTTAAGGTTAGGTTAAGGATGTTTATTAAATGATTAGCAAAGCAACTCATTGATCATTGTTCCCAGTTTCTGTCCAGAAGCAACTGAGGAGCAATGAGATTAAACAAAAAATATACTAGATTTTATAACACTAATATACTGGGATATTAATTATTGTTCTGCAACAGCTTTACCACAAACACTTACAACAAATACATTACAGTTTCCCCTAAGAAAAGATCCCAAACAAGGCTACAGAAAGAACAGTCACTGGCCCAACAGCAACATAATCCCATACCTCCCTCTTTCCTCTGTTTCCCACTCACCAACACAGATTGTAGTGTACATCACCCTAGTTTTCAGTTTTCTTCACTGGCACACAGTTGAATATTTACAGTTGCACTCTTTCTATACAGTATGAAGAAAGGGATCTGAGATGCTGAAGAGGCCACCTTGCCTCTCAAAGCTGCAGCCTCTACATTGATGCTCTCCCTCTCAGCTCCTCAGCAATTCTGTCCTTAGTGATATTTTCAATAGAGTGGAGCTTGGTCTTTCCTGGCAGACTGCCTGAGACAACAACATTCCTTTTTCCAGGAAGGAAGAGCAACATGGGGAGTCATTATTTTCAGTTCATATGTAGATATTGCTTTCTCTGATCCTGGTCTTCCACAAAGCAAAAGGAATTGAGAAAAGGGAAGGGGAAGGGGAAGAGAAGGGAAAAACCCCAAAGTAAAAATAAATCCTCTAAGGAGGACAGAGACTTTATAATGTCTTCAACCATCCTACATAAATGTTCCCTGAAACAGGTTTAAGGTAATTCTAGAGTAGGGTGGAAGAAGTCAAAAAGGGGATGGAGCAGACAGGCACAGGGAATATCTGCATGGCTGAATGGTGGGGGTTGAGGAGAAAAGACTGGGTTTTGATCACACCAGCAGGTTATGGCTTCAGGACTCTGTGTCCATCTCAAGTCTTCATGGATACTGAAGCTCACTGCAAAGTCTGGGCCTAAGTCCACAATGCTAGCTGTATTTCTAAGCATGAGGCTTCATGCACTTATTGACCAATCAACCTGACTTTCATTTCCTGAAAATACCAGAATCAATAATGTTTGCAAGCAGAAATAAAAGTACAAGATTATAAGGAGCAACTTGTAAGGATTTGTCAAGAATAAATACTGTCAAGAATTATTAATCTGGTTCTTTCTGCTAATGGCATTGATTAGGAAAGAGAAGTAGGTGCTATACAGATTTACTATAGTGAAGTTTTTGGTATGGTCTTAAGTAGTGTTCTAAAAGCAGTGAAATGTGGAGGAACTGAAACTGTTGTCAGGCGGATGAACAGTAGGTGAACTACCCTGTGGGAATAGTCATCAGAGCAGTCCTGTTTTGTTTAGAGTGGCAGAGTTTCATGAAAAAAATGGATAGCTAGGGACCAGTTTTGAAATCTATCTTGTCCAGTGCTTTGAGTGGCTTCAGAGTGGTTGTACACTGACCTAGGAAGAGTTAGGAAAGTCCCATCTATTAGAAGGTGCTAGAAGGTAATGGCAAAAATAGCTTTAGACAGGCCATGTACCTTGCATATAACTGTGGGTTGTGTTTGATAGGATTACCAAATGACTTGCCTTTCAGAGTGTTTCAAGGGCTTTTAGAATAAATAGAGGAATCTTTATATAGTGTCCATGTAGGTATATTTGGGGAAGTTCAAAGTTGGCACACGGGGCTGCTAGATGGGACTTGAGCGCACTTCAGCAGGAGAGGCAGGTGCTCAGGTGGCCCTCAGCAGTGTATTTGTGGCCTAATGCACAGCCTCTGCAGAGGGCAGACTTTCACAGAACAGGCCTCAAATATTAAGGAAATAATATTATAATGGAAATTGTTACATTATTTTCACAAGTATCTTATCCACCTCATAATTGTATCTGTGTGAAATACTGTATAAAAAGCATATACACTCCCTACAAATATTAAGACCAGACTAAGTTGCACCAGAGGAATTTAGCATTTATTTTCAGAATAAATAGGATTTTATTATAAATGATATTTGGAGTCTAAATTGTTTTATATAGGAGGAGCTTTCACCAACCAGAAAATAAATTTGAGGGAAAAATTATTTATCCATGTCTATTCAAAATTGTTTAATACATGCTTATTTATGTAGAAGCTATGCTGATAGTTAATGCATGCAAATAATGCTGAAAATAAGGAAAGAACAGTCCAGTGAAGAACTGCCAAATATTTTAGTTTATGTGCTCCAAAGAAACAAGTGTAACTGCTGTATTTGCATATGTAACAATGTATATTTTGATCTTCTGAAACGCTCATTTACAGTGTTTATAAAATTTGGGATTTTGTCATCAGAAAGAAAATCAAGGTATAGCAGCTTCCAATGCACTGAAGGGAGTGTACAAACTTTACATTTTAAGTTACTACTAGTAAGTAGTTTGTTAGTTTATTGAGGAACGATTAAGGATAGAGGAAATGAATAAGCATGAAGTACAGCTGGTATATTAAAAGGGCACTTCGATGACAACTGCCAAATACCCTGCAGCAAAGAGGTTTAATAAAACAAATAGGAAAAGCACCAGGATGCTTTCTTTACTACAGCACTACCAAAGTGTAATAAAGAAATCAAACACACAACAAACAAAGTAAACTAAAATGCTGATCCTACATTATTGAACTGTTAATAAATCCTACTGATGGTTCTCTGTTAAATGCAAATGGATCTGTGAGCAATAAGTAACAAATATGAAAACTCATCTAAATTAGTTAGTGTAGATCTTATTGAAGACAATGCCTTCCGGGAAGTAAACACTGTAAAATGATGGGGGAAAAATCAAACTAATTTGATGGCCTATTTGATGCAGCTGGTGGGGAGCCTAAACAGCACACTAGACTTTGGGTTTACTGCTCTCTGAGGACTTCACCACCACCAATAAACCGGGTGTGAATTCTGGGCGATGGCTTCTAATCAATCCAGTACTACTCCCTGCATCATTAAGGGCTTGACCTAGGTGAATGTAACCTCCATGGCTGCCAGACCACACTAAATTAAAAAAGAAAATAAACTCCATGAGTCACTGGGGACCTGCAGCTACAGAAGCTTCTTGTGACTCCAAGAGCAATATTTCCCCTGGTGACCACAGAATGCTGGATGGAGAATGAACCAGCTTGGCTGCAGAGCCTGAATCTGCTTGTTTGATTGCTGGGTTGTACCTGGACCACAGGCTTTTCCGAGGGCTACTATGGGTCTGCACTGAATGCAGCTAGAGAAAGCCAAATCTTGCTAACGTGGCTGTGGCTCGTGCAGTCACAAAATATAAAAGCAGCAGAGCTGCAAATAGAATTCACTAAGTCCTGCTTCCTGATCAGGAAGCATCCTTCAATCATCAAAATAAAGTGAAAAAACCCTTATCCCCGTAGATACTGGTCAAATCCATTTGTGCTTTCTTAGAACTCCATTGTTCCATGGTACCCAGAAATCTTATAATCAATGCACACATGGATAGTTTCTAAATTTAAAAAATTTGCTTGACATTGAATTCTTTCCAGTATTTGAACTCAATTCAAATGTATTTTCACAAATGTCTTTGCCTGAAACTTTTACAGAAGTCTCACAGCTACATGTTTGACCATTAAAGATACATTTCTGTGTTAAACAAAGTCCTCGTCCCTATTAAAATTGACAGCCAGGACCATATGTTCCATAAAATAATGGAAAAGTTCATTGTGAACAATGTTGCAATGGATCCCAAAGTACTCATAACCCTTTGGAGTGTGCTTTCATAGTAAATTCACAGGAATCTTTCAAAGAATACTGCTTTGCCGTTCAGTCTCACCTCTCACTTACACAGAGCAGAAAACCTTGTCAAACCCAAATATTCACCACATTTTCTTCTACAGGATTCTAAATATGTGTGATGGATTGCTTGCCACTTTCAGAAGGTAGAAAACAATTTTTCTGTTGGGTTGGGTTGGGATTTTGCATCCAGTTTAATCCAGTATTCCTTGATAGTCCATGTAGTGTCTGTTCTCTGCCTTATACCTTACTGTTTCTCATTTCCTCAGTAGCTAAATTCAAATTCTCCCTCATTCTCGTCTAATGTGGAAGGTCACATAATGCTGTTAATAGAGATTTTGAGAAGAGGTTGGAGCACTTTTTGTTTCTAAAGAAAACTAACTGCTGTCAATCAGATTTAGAAATCTCTGATTCCTGCCCTTGTTTTTGCCCAGACATTATGCAAACATGGTAAATTGAGTAGTTGCAATGTTGTCCCACTGGCTTTTCACACATTCAGTTAGTAGTAGAACATGTCCAAGATTTCAGTTATGGATATAGTTTGTGTACAGTCTGTTAGCCTGGAAATTATATTATTCCTTTAAATTTGAAGATCTAGTATTCATTATGCGGAGCATTGCTGTTATACGATCTTACAAAAAACATAAGATGTTAGAAGAACATACTTGAGTAATCTGTGATAATGTTGTGCATTTTTCCAAATCAGAGCAATAAGCACAGTAGCCAGTCTAAAGCTGACATCTCAGTAGATCATGCACATATGACCATAACCATGCACATATCTAATGTGATTAAAATATCTTAGAACTTTTGGTAACAACGCTTTTAATATCTGCAATGACAATATATGCTGTACTCGTATCAGCTCTTGCAGGCAAGGTGAAAGCAGGTTCCAGCATCAGCTGGAACTACAACAGCAACTGCTGCAAAAAGTTGTGTCTTTGCTCTTCTGTAACATCTGAAAAATCAAGCTCCACCATGATGCTAAAAATATACAGCAATAGAGATCCAATACTTTATTTAAAAGGACAAACATGATTTGTCAGGAATTTAAATTGAATTCTTTCCATGTTGCCATGTATACTTGGATTTTTTTTCCCTGAGGATTCATGGAGTTCTTTCTTGTGGTTACTAATTTTACTATGAGCTTCTCACTAGCCTAACACTCTTTTAATCAAATTTCTTCCAATGCAACATTTCCCTAGGCTTGGCTAAGTACAGACCAGCTGTATTCTTTGTCAAGAATACCCTCTGTGCTTATTGCTATTCCAAGCAAAGGCAGACAGGTGCAGAATGTGGCACGGTCAGCTACTGCCTCCACCCTGCTACTTGTTCTCACAATACCATTTATCTTAAGCTGGAAACAGTGCTATGATCTTCTTCTGCTTCTCTGTCTTTTCAAGAAGAGAGGTATGGATGATCCTTCTTCTCACCAATATGGGGAGAGTGCACATCACTCATCTTCTGTTATTGAATGCTAACAAACACAGAAGCCCCTTCAGGTTCTCTATCCCAGATCCACTCCTAAACTGCTGGATTAACTGCCATTTATTTATTGCCATGCATGACCTGTTGTACCTTTTAATTCAGTCCACTTGCTTTTTGTCATTGTTTTGCCGTTTTTACTTGGAGGATTTTTTTTTTTCTGTTTTCTCAACTCAAATTCATTTTCTTGTCTGTAACCTCTCAGCAGCTTTCCATACAAAAAACCCCTGCTAAAACGCCCACTGTCTTCTTCCAGGAGATTATCCTCCACCATCTTAGGTAATCAGGAGCCTGTAGCAGTCCAGACATATTAAAAATTAGCAATTTACTGCCGCCAATGCTATGTGATCATATATTTTAGCAGCTAGTGCATTTCTTTGGTGTGTTAAATGTAACAAAGGCCTATTGTGTTCAATGTGGGAAAGCAAATAATTTTTAAAATGTGATTAATTGTGTAAGTATGGACCTTTTAAGTACATGTGGCAAGCCCTGTGCTATGGGAATGGCACTTACTGCTCTCTCAGCATGAGGCTGACGAAGTAAACAAAATGTTAAAATACAGCCGATAGTCTCCCTGGCATTCATTAACATAGCATAGAAAGCAGAAACTAGCCACATTTTATATAAAAAGACTTTAGAAATCTGTGTCTACTTACATTAACATTAGCCAGTTGGTGGGTGCCAACTATGCACATAGCATGTTTTATTTATAGGTCTATATAGTAGTCAAAAACATTCTATCATGGAAATGTGTTATTCATTAATTCATATTTTTCTCAGCCTTACTTTACTTTTTGAACCCATCCAGGTGTTTTTTAAATGATGAGGGTAATTTAATACCAGACAGCATTCGCATTCACCCTATTTTTCAATTCCATATAACTAAATATTCCTCCTAATTTTGTCTATTATTTACCTAATTAACTCACATATACTGCAAACTAAAATTTCCTTGCATTTTTATGACAAAATTCCACACAATGGTAAAAAATAAAGGTGGAATAAATGGTCAATTTACTGAACAGATTATTTGACATTAATTTTTCCTCAAACATCCATTCTTTATGTCAACTGGAATGGCAAAGATTGCGATGGATATATGCTTCTGGAGCCTAATATGTTTTAAAGTGTTCATTTAAAATGTTTAAAATGCTCATTTGAACCTACAGTTTGAAAGCTTCATATGAGATCTAGTCACACATTGCAGAACATCGATCATATCAAATGACCTCAACAAATCCAGCAACATGCAATGTGTATATGTTTTCACTAAAAGAGTTTTATAGGTTTCCATGACTTAACCTATGAGGTTTAAGGGAGTTTAAGGAGGAAAAACAAAACCCTTTTCTTGTTGGTTCCTTTTATCTTAAATGGGAATGTGAGCTTGGCATAATCTAATTTTAATCATGAGGAAAAATTAAAACAAAGTTAAACCAGGAACAATATATCAACTGTAAAATGCTGTCAATTATTGCTTGTCACGTACATCAGTCATATAGGTCGTTTATGAATAGCCATAAAGCAACTTCTTCCATTTGCAAGACACACAACCTTTGCCATTCTGTGATGTATGTAAATACTGGTGTCAAAGCTCCTTCTGAAACACCACCACTGGGGAGAGAGAGAGAAATCTCGCTGCCATTAAGACGCACCATCCTTCAGCCTCTGAAGAAAAATAACAGTTAAACCAGCAGTAACATTTTATAATTACGCTTGATAATAGAGAAAATATCAACATTGCAAATAATTTCTGCTTGGGAGCAGAGTGTTAAAATGAGGTCAAAGGCAGTTGAAGAAAATTTACAAGATTTTTTTGTTAATCTCCTTGAAATACAGAATAATCTCCTTGAAATAAATTTTTAAGACTTGCAGAAAAAGATATTTTTTCCCTGTTAAATGTTTTTGTTTGCTTTAAATTTATATTTGGATTTAACTTATTTTCATTCATTTGTTTTTTTTTTTTTTTTAAGACTAATGACCATTCTGTCACATCTTTTATATGTTTCATTTCTGAGATATAGAGACTGAAAAATTATGTTTTTCCTCTTCTATGGAAACTATAAATTTTCAACCACTTACAATATCCTTCCTGAGGTTCACAACCCCAGATAAACATTTAGTGGAATAGAACACCATTTTAGAAAAGTTTCAGGTATAGCCAATATTTCTTGATATTCTCTACAGGCTTTCCAGAAGGATTTCAGAGGATACAACAAGACATTTGGAAGGATAAAAAGAACTAGTTCATTTCTGCAACACCCTGTTTAAAAACTCGAATGTTGTGTTTTACAGTTCGACTTTTAGAAGTCTCCAAGAATGGTACCACCTGTCTTGTTTCTTGTATGATTCTTAAGGCAAAAATATTTTAAAAAACGCAGGCTGATTTTAGCACTTAGTGTTTCCTCAGGACGTATGCCATTTAAAGGCTCATCTCCTCAGACTTTCCCAGCTGTAGCAGCAGTTTATAGTGATTCTGTTCCTTAGCTCAGAGTTTCTAGATGGGAAACCTGCAGCTGTTCATGTGTTTGGAAAAGACAAGACCAGGGTCATATTCTACAAAATGAGCCTAGGGTAAGTCTGAAGGACCTATTGATTAGACTAGGGGACAGCTGAAGGAAGCCAGAGAGTTTAGATAAAAACATTGTCTTGGGTGAAACCTTCTTATTAGGAACTTTAACCCTGGTTTCTTCAACTGCCTGAAGTCTTGAATGAGGAACTCTCTGCTACTCCAGGGAAAACCAGACTCTTTAGCAGTGTTTCCCTATAAATGATAGTGGTTATAGTCATTTGCCAAACACTCACTTTATGAGTCATGAAAAGCATTTGCATTTAGCATGCAATTTAAACAGAGATTAGGTTTCCATGTCCAAAACAACCAACCTTAATCATTACACATCCTACATTTTCCTATTATTCATGTCTACATGGATCACAACCTTAGTCAGATTGAGCCTATCTCTAAAACAGTTTAGGATATCTGGAAGTCCCTTGAGAGCCCTGGTGTCTTACACACTGGCAGAGGAATCTCAAAACACTTTGTCAGCAGCAGCAGGCTTAGCACAAAGCAGAGCACCAGAGCCACTTTCACTAAGTAAAATGATTTCAGAAAGTGTAACCCTTCACTGTTTGCATGATTAGTGACTGTTAGTTTGTGATTAAAGCACTTCTCCAGGAAGAGGGAGGCTTGATTTCAGCTCCCTTGCCCAGTCCAAGACATTCAGACTTCCTTCTCTCAAGAGAAAGGGAAAGTCATGCCTGCAGTCAAAAAAAAATTGCATACTCCTGGTGCAGAATTGTGCCAAAGATGCAACAAATTAGAAAGAAAACCAAGAGGAAATACTTATTAGGACATATTACTGAAATGGGAGCTACCTGATAACAGTGGTCCTTGTCTTTAAATAATTTTATTGCTCAAGAAAATTTTTGAAAGGGGAAATAATTCTAAATGCTGCTGAAGCTATTGCTGTTCAAAGTCTATAGTGTTTAGTCTAGTCAACAACTAACACTGAGAATATGTCAGAATTTGCATCAGTGTTTCCTCTTCCACTAGGAGGGAAGTCCTAGATATAAGCAGAAGGGCAAAATGTCGTTTTGCACAAAAAGAGGTGAGAAAAATGTAATAATTTTCCTGTCTCTGGAATATGCTGTGGATAATTTTGAACCTGATACTCCAAGAGAGATGAACCTGATACAATACATATATCCAGTATTTTTCTAACAGGTATTTAATACAGAATTAGCAAGTGGGAGTCCTTCTAGATGCATACGTAATCATTGAATTTTAGATCCAATCAGAGTTTGGTTTTCCCTGTTGTCTGTAGATATCCTCTTGTTAAGTCAGGCATTCGTAATGAAGATAATAAAGAAGTGGATGAATCTTCTGGGAGCTGGTCGAACCCTGTCTTCAACAATGGTGATTCATGTACATGGAGAGTATCTATATCAGCTGCTTACACTGCTCTCTGTGTTTTGCCTGGTGTTCCTCAGTAACTGGTGATGCTGAATCGTCCATAATGTACCTGCAAACACTTAAGCCACAGGTGTTTTTCAGGTTAAGCCACACTGAGATTCTGAGGACTTCCCCAGTTCAGTTTCTGATTGTTTACAATCTCCTGCTGTGCCTGCAATATGTTTGAATTGTACTTAAAACACATAAATCTGCCTTCAAAGGCAGCTTGGGAGGCAAAAGTGTGGCTAGGGAATTTTAAATGGAAGGGACAAGCAATGGCTACAAAGAGCTCACTTTTTAGTAGTAGGTGTTGCAGTTTGTTCCAATTACAGCACGCATTAGAGTGTGAAATGTTCATGCCAATCTAGTAAAAGGAAAAAGTGCACGCAATGCTGAAATTAACACCTTTGTAATTACAGACAAGCTTCTTTACTACTACCCAGCAAGTGCAGCTGACACAGGTTTAGAGAAAAGCAAACATAAGGGGTTGTGGGAGAGCAAATGTGACTTTTTCAATCTGACTTGATAATTGGAACCTTCCTTGGCAGTCAGATAAAATAATTTGCATTTCTGAGGAGAAGAATTTAAGAGTGTACTACATCTATACTTGTCTCATTGAAAGCAAAACAAAAACGGCTTTTTTTTTTTTTTTTTTTTTGCAATTGCCTTTCTTTCCCTCATACACCATTGAAATCATAGAGCTATACATTTGGAATTCTTCAACATAATTTATAGTACTTTTTGCAAGTCAAGCCAGTAACGGACCATCAGAAAGGCAAACATGCCTTTCATTTGCATTGAGTTATCTCAGACTCATGGCAAAATGGACAGCTGGATATCCCCCAATAATCCCAGTCCCTTACTATTCACACACATTGTCAGTGATTCATCCAGGAAAATATCACTGACTGTGTCTTTTAATTTTATTCATGTTTCCATTATGACCCTGCAGAGGCTTCTTAGTGATTGTAAGATTATTTTAGTTAGCTTCACTTGCCAAACAGATCTTTCCCCACTTTATTATATCATCATTATTATTTCTACTATATAGGAAGTATATCGCTGCATATCATATATCAAAACGTTACTAATGCCATTAAGACAATGCCAAGACTTGTCACGTCATACGTATGAAAAGGCAACTTAGTTCTTCAGAGAGCCTTGAACATTAGCTGACCCATTTCTGTGCCACTAATTTTGCATGTGCATGCTAAAGCCAGAAACAGACATCCTGCCCAGACAGAGGAAGGAATCTCTCCCTTCTGAAATAAAGCCCAAGAAGCAGAGGTACCACCTTGTATTGAGAATCTTTTCAAAAAGCAGCATACTCTCGTCCAAAGGCTTTTTAGAATTTGTGTCAGAATAGATGTTTCCAAGTAAGACAAGGTTTGATATAATTTGACAAGGTTTATGCAGAGAAAACTTTTAACACAGCTGTAACTTTTTGTTTGTATAGATTTTTTTTTAAACCTTTTTTTTTTTTTTATGAAGGGGAGAAAAAGTGTGCCATTATTTACATCTCAAAGGACAGAAATAAGGTTGCTGTCAGCCGTGTTTCTGACATTTCCTAACCTCTTAAGCCTTGCCTCTGCAACCTTATGATCCCTTTGATAATGTATCTTCCTTCAACTTAATGAGAAATCTCTTAATAACATGTCCTTTTTCTCTCTAGGTCTCTAATTCCAGATATTTCCATCTGCATGTGTAGGTAACTGACGGCACTACAGTTCTGATCTTTACTGCTGATTTTTTGTGGAGCATCTGAAAGCAAAATACAAAATGGTTTTATTTTTACACTTTCTTTTCTCTAGTTCATGTTTACTGGTAATCATCCTATAAATTAAACAAGAAATGGATGTATATCTTTTAATAATGACTATCACTATTAGCAGCACCCCAACTATAATTATAACCTAGGAAGAATCAGTGTTTGGTCTTCCCTTGCTGCAGTTCATGTTACTTTTCATTTGTATATCTTAGCAGAAAATATAGTGTATCTAGTCACCATAGGAACACATTCCCCATCTGTTCTATTATCACATTTTTTCCCCTTGACTTCTGTAGATTGCAGTCCTCTCTACTGTGTTGTCAAGATATGTAGGGGCCACTTTCCTCCCCATCTAAAAGGAGTTATAACAGACATGAAAGCAGTCCTCTTTCTTAACTCTTGGAATTCCACGTCTTTTCATGTAAGCAAGATTTTCAGCAGTATACCTGGAGACTAGCTCCTCCTTTTCTAGCCTTTCTACCAATATGGCTTTTGAAGAAAATGGGGCTGGGAATCATGTCAAATGCTTTTTAAGGGAAATGCTGAGTCTTTTTGCTAAAATTTATGTCTCATTATGCATCATGAGCTCCCCTCTGTCCGAGCCATATGGCTCATCATTGGAGTCACATGCTGTGGTGCAATGGGAGAGAGTTTGCCAAGAAGCCTGGCCCATATGAAAGCCTGGGAACTGGGGGGCACTGCTCAGATTCCCATGAGGCACAATAGGCCGAAACAGCTTAATGCTGAATTGACTTGAAACACAGCATTTGGGTTCAGTTCAAGAAAATGACACGTTTTGATTTAGTAAGTCAAAACTAAACATAGACATTTCCAAATTGAATTATTTTGCAACATTTCATTCTGAAAAAAAATGGTGATATTTCAACTTTTTTGTTCCTTTTCTAAGGGAAATTATATTGAAATACTGGTTTTGCCTGTGGGATATTTCTTGTTCCCAATGAGGAAAAAATAGCTTATGCAAAACAACAAAATAATTCAAAGTCAATAATATCTGTGTATTGTATCCAGTGCTTTTGTTGTTAATATTTTTTCAGTTTAAAATGTTATGAGAATTAGTGCACATACATAAGGAGAAGCGGATAAAAAACAGTTTTCTGAGTTACCAAAATGTGAAAAAGGCTTATGCTAGATCCATAAAAGTCAATTAGAAAATCTGAATTTAAAAATTGAAAGATTTTATAGAGAGATGCATTATAATTACAGGATTAAATTCACTCATTTAAAATTTTGTTTTTTGCACATGTTCTGATCTGCTTTTGTAAAGGAAGCTAAGAGAGTTTTAATAGTTCATTAGGTTCACGAATATGGGAATACCAGCCTGAATTTTCATTTCAGGCTAATTGAAAATCAACCTCTGCTATCACAGTAATCACACTGTATTTATTTTTTTGGTTTTTTTGCGTGAATTAATGATGTTTGATCTTAAAACTATTTAGTTTTTGCTTCTACTAATCCTAATTGGGCAGTAACCCTTTTCTGCTACAAACCACTTAGCAGAAAGCCAAAATTTATTCATGAACCATATTCACAAAATGCTATCGTAATTATATACCTTCAGCAAAATAATTTTCTTCCTCTGTTGTTCCCCTTCCTGATAAAATGAAGTTTTCTGCACTTGTTCTCCTCAAGTTTTTTTCCAATCTGCTATATATTTACTTCTACTTTTATGCCCTCATTGCCATTCAGGCATTTTCCCCTGGCTCCCATATCCAGAGCCACTCTCAGCGTGAAATCCTGAAGAATCAGTTTGTTGGTTTTACACCAGATATTAATTATATTTGTTCCTTCTGCTCCATCTTGTTGCCTCTTTTCTTTCTCACTGCTGAGCAACATTTAACTACATTTTAGTCAGGACCAGGATCTGGTGAAATGAGGGACTGTCCCTTCCAGGCTTAGATTCCTTAAGCTTTCCTCAGTGACCTTCCTGATTTGCTTTGACTCCAAGACTACACATCTACTCTTGAGGCCTTGCTTTACTGAGAAAGCTCATGGTAACATAAGCTGAATCCATCTTTAGACTTTCCTCAAGGCTGGCTGCCTTTCAGATTTGTAGCTCACACTCCCCCAAACGCATGCCAGAGTCTCTCCTATTTATTCCACCTCCAGGTGAGATAAAGAGTTGCTTTCACCAGCAAAGAACATTTAAACTTTCTTCAGTTTAAGTAATTTTAATATTATTAATCAGATTAACTTCTGGCAGGCTTTTCTTCCAAACACAGTGCATCTCTATGGAAACACAAAACTGCATGGAAAATTGAATATTGAACACACATAGTAAAAAATCATTTAAAATGCTATTGAGGCGCATTTACTATTCTTATACAGAGAAGCTATTCATGGGTAAATCCATATAATTTACAAAGCTAACACTTGCAAAACCACTCCAAAGACTTGGATAGTTATGTTTTCCTAACTTTTAGGAGGATTTAACTATTTTGGCACACTATTCAAAAGTGCCTGTCACCCAGTTTGGATCAGGAGTGTACTTTTGAATCAAATTTATCCCCGCTCAACAGGACTTCAGTTCACACCCTGGAGTAGTCTGGGAGGAACAGAACTAGATCCTGAAACTGGAAACAGGAAGATGTGCCGTAGGAGTCCTCATGACTGACTCTCAGCAGCTGGCAGGGATTTGGCCCTGAGATCAGGCTAACATGAGCTGGAGTGACACTTATTGAGACTCCATCTCCCTCCACATCTGCTCCTATCAGGACACAGTAGCTGCTACTGATCAGAGACTCAACATCTCGTGTTCTGTGCTTTGCTGTCTTAGATGCTTTGCACTTTTAATTATAATCAAATAAAGCTCTAACACCAGGCATAACCACTTTCTCATTGTGAAACCTTGGGCAGGAAGTAGTACTTTCTTTTTTGGCCCAGTATTTCCAACACAGAACAGATGTGGCTGCCTATTTAATTTACTTGATACGCAGCCCCAGAAGAGTGGATAAAGCTCTTTCAAGACCACGGATATTTAACTTATTCATACATATTTGTTCATACAACATTTTGTTCCAATCATAACATTGAGACTTTTTGTATTTTATGTGCCTGTTCAAATCATAACATATTTCTTACTTGGAGTAGAGGCTGAGTTGAAAAAACAGAACGTAAAGGGATATGTGGAAGCAAAATTATTTTGTTGTCAAATGTATTGGATCATCTCACCTGTTCAAAATTCTGCTTGTTGAAAAGTTTATCCTTAAAGCTGCTGTTAATTTTTAATCCTTTTTGAAATCAATTAAGAGCTGAAGACAGCAGAGTCATCATGCTCAGGCCCATATTGGTGAATAGCAGATTCCCATCTGCCTACGTATATTGCAATTACCCTTGCTTCTATAATTATGCTATGCAATCATCAGCTGTCCAGGACAAGATCCATATTAGGTTAATAGCAGAACTTAAAGGGGTCAGAGTGCCCTTTTTAGCATGTTTCATGCACCTTGTGCTTTGATGGAAAAAAAAAAATCACTAAGGAAAATTTATACATTGATCACAATTAAATAGCCACCCCAATTTTTCCCATGTTTACTTTTTAGTTATAGTCTAGAGATTACTTTTAATGCTGTTTTTTTTTCCTTTGTGTGCTTGCTTGCTACAGAGAGAAATGTTATTGCTTTCAGCCATAATTTGGAATAAGCTATTAAACTTCTGCAACTTTGGTTCAGAACTCTCCAAAATAATGTGAATAGAAGCAGCTCATCTAACTCTCTAACACTTCTCTCTATAACATTTTAAATAGTTGAAATATGCAAATGTTGTCTCTTCTCCACTTGGTGCTAATGGTGGAGATAAACCATGCCTTAAACCATATGAGGAATCTGGATTTTTTCCTGCACCAAATCTTTACGATTCTTACATCAGCTATCTGAGATAAAAAATTGAGGATTTTAAATTTTTTTGGACTTTGCACATTGCTTTTATATAACAGACTAATTAGAATTATGAGGGGTTGGGAAGTGGGAGTAGATTGTGATAACTTTTAATGAATTGCAGTGCTTTCTCATTTCTGACTCTTTATAATAGGTGTGTCAAAAATTGTTAAATGAGGATTTTCCTGGTGTTTGCAAAGTGCTTATTTTCTGTCAAGTCTAAAAATGCAAAATCAAAAGGATAAACATCTGCATTCCAATAACAAGTCAGTCTAAATAATTTAGTGGGAAAACATATTAATGTCACTTTTTTTTTTTCCTGCAGGTTTATTTTTATTGATTCACACTATTTCTCCTAATTATTACATTAATTCCAGATTGGTCCAGTTCAAGAAAGAAAGCTATCTGTAAATTTTGGACATTTCAGCAGCGTTGTTTGGCCGAGGCTGTTGGCGTTTGTAGTCACTGGGAGCTTTGCAGTTGGATTACACTGTGGCCACTTTTCCCACTGGCTGCCCAAGCATTAACTGTCCCAGTCACAGCCCTTGGACCCTTGTGTCCCTGCTATCTGTGTTCAGTAGGTCAAAATCAGGTTTGATCTCTGAGCATTAGCCACATGCAATATCGATACCTTTCCTTATGCAATTATTTATGAATGGCTGTTTTCTAGGGCCAGAAGTAAGAAATAACAAACAAACAAACAAACAAACAAACAAACAAACAAACAAAATGAGATTGGAAGAAGCTATAGCATAAGAAATATCTGCAACAGATATAATCTCCTTTTAACCTAAAACCTGGTCGGTCCTGGTTGTCAGAATTTTGTTCTGTTGTCAGAATGATTGGATGGAAATAAAACACCTTCTGCAAAATGGAAGCTTTTCAAAAGAAAATCTAGAGAGCCATTAGAAGCATGCCTACTTGTAAAATCACAGTTTTTTATATTTGGAATATATGTATATTCCAAAAATATACAATTTTTTTGAAGATTTCATTTAAAATAAACTAGTTTATTATACTGGGGGAAAAAAATCCCTGTTTCCTTTTTTTTAAAGTTAGATCTGTATAAAACTTCACTTACCCAAAGCCTGCAGGACCTCACAGGACTTGTAGAAATGGCAGCTTAGGTTTTTCTGTTCCTTCTCTGTGAAACAGACTGATAGACCAGAAAAAACATTCTCATGCTTGTGGTATTCAAAAGTCTTCCCAAAGGCTTCATAAGCCATGATATTTCTCCTCATTTAGGTAGAACACTTATGTACTGCCAAACCCGTCTGTATGGATCTCAAAAATGTCTGACTATAGCTATTTTTAAAAAAGATACATGGTGAGTATGATGACACATGGTCTGCTCCTGACATGGCAGATGTATTGCTTTTTGTCAGTTTAACACACATAATTCATATCCACAGCTATTGCTTGAATTCAGTGCTTCTAGGTCTGTGGCAAGAGTTTGTTAGGATATAATACCAATATTTTGGTGATAGGCCATGTGCACCCCATTGCCACATGCCGTAGAGGGCTCATGTGCATATAAATGTTTTTTCAAAATGCATAAAATTTTGTTTACTTCTAAGGGTTGATGATGATGATGGAATTTTAAAATTTATTTCTTTGGGCCAGAATATAATGAAAATATTTTCACATTCAAAGGCACTAATAGAGAAATGAAATGAGCAATTTTTACATACTTAAAGTTCCCATTCTGCTTCAAAGGACTCTAACATAACATGAATAATTCCAATGATATGTGAATTATAAAAAATAATTACTTCAGTCACTCTTGAAAAACAATTTATTCTTAAAGTCAACAATTCCTTACAAGAACAAGTAAGTGAAATTTTCAGATGAGATTTCCTGAACTTAGAAGGATTGGTACATTGAATGCTTTTCCTCTTACAAAAGTGCTAAACATCCAGGAAGTCCCAAATAACTGGAAATGAACTCTGGACATTGGTCTGACATCTTGTCTAGAAATTGGCATCATCGTTAGAATGACTATGATCTTTTAAATTCTTGTGGGAAAAACCTCTACCGCTAGAAATGCCAGCATAGGTCAGGAGTCTTTTTTTGCAATTTCTAAAAGAAGAACTGTGTCAACAGTAGGGCTTGGTGTTGATACTTGCCAGAGAACAGGTTAACATTATCATTAGCTTTGTAAGACTCACAAAAACTTTAGGCAATTCAGGTGAAATATAGGTGGCAAAAGGGGTGCAATGTTTTACAACGAAACTCCTTTGCTTGCTCCTCAATGGTTTTCTAAAGTGTGTACCTTAAAACAGAAAAATCAAAATAAATTCCGTATTTTTTAAGGCTGCTTAATACAAAGGTAGTCCATTAAGTTTCATACCAGTGTGATCTCTCATAATGAAATATCTATAATATTTATAATTAACTTTAAAATTAGTCTTGAATGTCTTTGCTTTATTAAATTTCTCTTCATGATATATTTTTATCAGTACTCAAGTACTAGTGTCATAAATTAATCAAGAGCCTGACTAATTCAATGAAGAAATATATATAGTACAATCCAATGTCTAACATTAAAAATTTGACAAAATGTTATGGAGCTGGCCATTATGTTATAATGCCTCATTTTCCAGTAACCATCAAAATACACATTTGATGAGTTATTTAAGTTCACTGTCTGGTCAGCAATAGAATTGCAATGAAATTTGTTATTAATAATATGTTGTAAATATTATGACTACTAAAAAAGATAGACATATTACACTGTCAGACTTGAAGGAGAAGATGTACACTCTTCCTGAAGACATTTTCTGACCTGGAACCAGAAGTTACTCAGTCTAGTCTCAGACACAGTGTGTTCCATCTGTTGTCACACATAAGTGAAGATTTCTCCCTAGGGAAATAAGCAAAGAAAAATCCTAAACTAAATCACTACTGAAATTAATGACTAAACATGGTATGGCTTTTGAGCTTCTGGTAAAAATAATAAGTTGCACACTAATCTGGTGCACTAACCTAGTGCAGAAACTCACAATTTGTCTAGAGCACTCTGTTTTATAGGAGAATTTTGAGAATAAAAAAAAAGGTGTTGAAATTATACATAGCTTGGAATTGTAAGGAGAAAAATTAGATGTGCCAAGATCCTCAAAATTGTCTAAGAAAAAACTGAGTAAGAGTATCTATTTGATATGGATACTTCATCTCTGGACTCCTAAAAGTGAAGATACTCGCTTATATTGTCTGATACTTAAAATCTGCAGAGAGTTTTAACATACATGGGCTCAAAAATGGTTAAATCAGAAATAAAGACATAGCTAGAATTTTTACAAAAGCAATCCTCCTTCCAAGCAGTTAGGCCTGGTGTGACTGTTTCAATATGTAGGAGTCATGACATGAGCCAAGAAGTTTAAAACATTCCTGGTGCTTTGTTTTGCATGGTATAATTCAGGGCATTATAGCCGACAAAGGGAAAGTCTTTACAGTACTCTGGTGCTTGCTGATGCTAGAGGGATACATTCTGACTGGGTTTACCCTCCAAGATATGTTTGGAAAAGTGTCTCAGTAATCGCACCATTACTTCAGTAATGGTTCTGATTACTAGAGTTTAAAACACAATTCAATGTTTAAATGAGTATTCTCTTTGGCTGCTTTGCATCATCTGGAAAGATGTGAATTTTTGGAATGGCTCAGCAACAAGCCCAGTCTTAGTCAACAAGGTCTTTTTCTTGGGATCATTTGTGAAGGCTAGAAAGCTACATTCACACCCACAGAACAACTGAGCTCAACACAAGAAGAAAATAAACAGGCCCTCCAGCTTCAGCCCAGTCCCATAGCCCCTGCGTACAGAGCTTAACCTTCCAAAAAGCATTCAACATTGTTGGGTCACTGGAGACGGGATGAAGATGCCTTGCTTCCTGGAAAATGCTGCTGTGACCAGGGAAATATTTTGTGAGACAATACCCTGATGCAAGCATTTACCTTTGTGCCATTTACCCATGTTATTTTATGCTAAAGATCAAGAAATAACACTCCCTTTGGGGAAACAATTATCCATGGAGTGCTATTTGTTCAGTCACTTTTGATAGACTTGTAGTCCCATAGTTCAGAGAATAAGAGAAAGATGAAGTGCCTCAAGAAGCACAGTCTTTGATTAAAAAGAAACCAACCAAACAAAAACCCCAAGCATTAGGAATCACAAGCCCATTTAAATCAGGAGCTGTAAACACTTTAAAATTCAATACAAAATGTATCTTTTATATAACATGGGATAGTAACAGATACCTGTGAAGCAGTGGAAAGATCTGCTAAATATGAATGTCATTTTTACCACCGGAGATCTGGGTTGAAATTCCCACTAGAGGATACCTTTATAGATCTCATTTTAGTATATTGTAGTCATACCATTATAAAACCATCAAATGCAATTTGGCACAACATGATACTTAAATGGTGGCCTGAAATTAACAGACTAAATTACTCTCTACAGGCAGCCAAGGTTATTTATAAATTGGAATTTGGATAACTAAATGAAGGGCCTAACTGAACTCTGTGCTTTTATACTCCCAATCTCTGTTTTCTGTGCTTTGAAATACTTTTTCAGTCATCCTTTAGTTGAACTTCCAGAATATTTAGTCACTTAAAATGGGAGTAAAAATGAAAGCAGGATGCTGTATTAGGTACCTACAAGACACAGTGTTTTTACATTTGTAAACTATCTTGTAAAAAGTTTTAATTAAAAGAGCTACATCTTGGCATCTGTGAGGTCTAGTGCAATTAGCTGCTTTAAACTCCATTTTCTCGTCTTGCTGCCAATTAAGCAAAACTTGTGTGCAAGAGTAATGGTTGCCTCAGTGACAAAATCAGAACATGCTAAATAATGTGATTAAACCTGTTAAAAGCCAAAATAAACACTTATAATTATCTCAAGAAAACCTGCATAGCCAAGTGAGAGCTCTATAAAGTGAAACTCTGCATCCATAATTTCAGACTTTCCTACACAATAGATCATAGTTAAAGATCTGTTAACAGACCTCTGACTGCTGAATTGGGCAGCTTGTGGTTTTCTTCTAAACCTATTGGCAGTATGTGGATTTATGCAAGAGGTGCAAATTGGAAGTTGTCTGCTATTGGAGCCATTGGCAGAACAGAAATCATACTGTAGGGTTAGCAGCATGAAGTACATTGCTTTGAAATTACACAGCAGGGTTTCAGCTTGTTGCTTTGCTTGCCTTTAAGACCAAGGTCTTATACTGTCTGGCCATGATTAAAATCAAAGTGTGGACCTCTTTGCCGAGTGCCAGTAAATGAAGGTGAAAAACAGAAACAATCTGGATTCTTAATTATTTTAAAATGCAACATAGGCAAAAAACTAAGATGAAAGCATTTGTTACTAATCTATCCTAATTATTGTACATAAAATGATTTTTTAGAGAGTTCTATATCTTGAGATAGTAACTTTCTATGAGTATGCAAGATCTTTTTTACCACACAGCATCTTTTACTTAAACCATGCATGTATACAGAAAACAAAAACTGTCAAAGAGTCTAAATGGTAAGCTTATTTATATACAGGTTTAAGGGTACATCAAGCCTTGAAGTACACCAATACACACTGAATTTACTGAAAATTGAATGATCACTAGCTTCATCCACTAGCAAAAATGCACACATTTGGAAATGCTTCATTCTCCTGCCATACTGTAAAGATAAAATATAGGCATGTACAAACTGGCAAGTGGGATCTGGAAAAAAGAAAGTGTGACAATTGAAGATAAAGATACGGTAGCAGCATAGGAGCCCTCAGTATAAATCCTAGGCTCTCTACTCTGAGAATTTCACTCGTTTCAGTCACTGTGGTCACATTTTAAGTAAAATCATAGCAAAGCGACAGCATTTGACAAAAGTCAATGCTAGAAGGGAGCACTGTAAGGGCTATCTACACTATTGTGAGTTTTTACATAGGTGAACAAAGGGCTTTTTTCTTTACTTGTCAGCATAATCCAAAGTACTTACTCTCAGGATATTTTCCCTAATCAGCTCTTGGAGGTCTTCCTGATAGACAGACCTCTTGACTGAAATGAAGATGCTGTATATCTGGAGATAGTCAAGGACAAGCATTAAAGCTGATGTGCAAATTACTTACCCACTTTAACTTTGGACTTTTAAAATGTGTAATCTTTTGATTTAGGTTACAGTGCTTGGAAATCACCTTTTTGGCCTCATATGAAAAATACCTTATTTTTCCTAGTCTAGACTTCTTGTTCATGACACCTTTTCTCTCAGCAGACAAATACATGCTTTCCAGGTTACCTGCACAAGAAATACATTAGAGATAAGGGAATAAAGGATCCAAGCAGTCACATTGAAAAATATTGTATTTTGCCTGTTCTTTTAATAAAATTTTAATGCATTTTGAGTACTTTTTTTCTTAATAACTAAAACCCCAGTTAATGTCATCCAGCTTGTTGAGTCCTAGGCAACTACCTACAAACAAAATTTTCCATGCCTTTAAATCTAGAGCAAAAAGAGGGAGATGTTTCTTTTGTGCACTAGATCAGAGCATGATGTTTAATTTATTCCCAACTCACAAAAACCTGTATGTGACTCTCTGAAGCTTGGGCTTGTGTCTGGTTGAGCTGTGGCAAGACCATATCTGGCAATGTTGGTGAGAACTGGAAAGGTGAGCTCCTTGCTCACTCCTTTGCTGTGAGGTCATTTGTACTGCTTGCCCACTACCATACTTAAATACAAACATATATTTAAGACCACCCTGGGTAAGAAATTAAGAGTAGTATTACTGCCTCAAGTTTCTACTTCTTTAGGAAAACCCCTGTAATTTTTTCCTAGTTTGCCCTTTTCCCTTTAAAAAATTTCATTACTGTTAAGAAGCCACATTGTTTGGATTTTGCCCAGTATCCAAGTATGTTGAGAACATACTGTGGCAAATTTATTCACATAAAAATTGGTGCTCTGCCTTAACTTGTAATGCATACACTGCACTGCTCCAGTGGAGAGTTTTAAAGTGACTTAAAGAAATACATTTCCCACCTTTGAAAGCTGTAAAAGATCCAAATAACTTAATATACTAAATTTAAAATATAGGTAGATAAAGTCCCCACTAATGCAAGTGAAGCTTGTTTTCTGCAAAACACTCCTTTCACTTACAAGACAGACATTCAGTTCTGGCCTATAATATTTCAGCTCTGGTGCTAACAGTAGAAACTGTAGTGGAAGCAACACCCTGCCCTCCACTACTGCCAGTAGTGCCGAGAACTGATGCAATGCTGGTGCAAGAAATTCACTGACAGGCAAGATTTTAATGACTACGTGGTATCAACAGCCTCTTTGCACAGCTGCTGCCATGAGAACAACCGTATGAGGGATTAAAAGGCAAGCCCAAGCGGAAACACTGCCAGGAAGGAGGTGCTCACTTCACATCACAGTCCATCAGACAGGAAGATGAAAGAAAACATCTGTGAAGAACAGATCTATTTCATGCAAATTCTGTAAGGAAAATACTTAACACCTATTTTTGAATTATTTTTTCATTCCCTTCTTTTTTCAAGTCCCTTAGGGAAATCTGTCCTAAGGTAAGAAGAGGTCAGCAAGCTAAGACTTAGGTGTTTCTCCTGCTGTGCATTCTCTGCAAAATAGTTTTCCTAAGCATTAATTCTCATTCTTCTCCTTTTGCCTGGGCCATACTCCCTGTGAGACAGGCACCTGTTTCTCCTTCTCCCCCTTCCAACTTTTTCCACAGTGCAGATTGTATCTACTGGACTCACTGGTGGATGCATCCCACAGTATCTATTAGAGGCTGTTTCTGGAAGGGATCATTGTTTCAGGCTGCTTGACTCCTTTCAATATTGACTGAACCTGATGGGCAGACACAAAATGTTTTTTTTATAAGTGCAAAAATCTCAGAAAGCCTTTTTTTTTACTTTTGACCTGATGGCTGGACACTCAGAACTTTGTAATACAATGCTGAGAACAAAAACTGGTGTTCCTTCTTCACAAGTTTTGTTTTGGTACACATAACATAACTTCAGAAGTAATGCAATCTCAATGAAATTAATGTATTTTAAACAAAATAACTAATGCTAGCTGCAAAAACCTGGTAATTCTCCTCAACTCCAAGTTAAATAATAATAAAAAAAAATTAAAAAGCTTAGGACATAATAGTGAATTTACCCCTAAGAGTACCATTATCTTATGTTACAAGTGATACGGCCACTAAGCCCTGCTATCCTCTGCATCCCAGTCTTGGCTTCTACCCTTGGACAATTCACTGACTATTTCCTCCTCAATACTTATAGGATGGCATAAAATACTCATCCTAGTGTGATATGAAGATAATAATTTTTTTTTTTAATATTTTAAGGAATGAGGGGAAAAGAAAGGAAAATTAAACAGAAATTATTCCTAAATGCACATTGAGTATGCAATATTGTGTGAATAAAAATAAATGTTGCCAATACATTTTTATGCTCTTTAAGACAATTTCAGAATTAACAAAAAAAATGGAATAAAGTAGCTTAACATACATTATCTTAACTCAAGTACTTAATAAAATCTTATGGCCCATAATTTGAAAACATAATTCAACCTTTTATGTAAATAGGGCCAGAGAAATTAGAAAACAGGATAATGTTAAATGGCAAAATATCTAACTGTCCAAGCCAATGGAAGGATCATTGTAAAAGCTGTTCTTAATTAACATCTTAGTGGCTTGGAAAATGGAATAAAGATCATATTAACTAGATTTGATGTTGATGTTGCACTGAAAGATCTTGCCAAAAGTAAAGCCAGAGAAAATACAATGGACCAGAGAGGTTAAAAAAATATGGCAAGGGAAGCTAACTCTCACCCTGGGGAAAAAAAAAGCAAGTTATCATTAGATAAAGAAGATAAAACATACATGGGAGAGAAAGCAATGGAAGTGAGCAATTCCTTTGGTTCATGCCAAAATCAAGCTAGATTTGTGGTTTTAGCAAGATCCGACATTAACGGAGTAGTTTTACTCGGGCTATCTTCTGCCATGCAGGTGCAAGGGAAAGAGTATCTCTCTGGCCACAGTCTTGGGCCAGTAAAATCTGATAGAGTGCTTGCAATGAATTTCAGTGAATGAAAGTTGAAACGTTACATTGTGCTGCTAACCCCAAGAATTGAAGGCTTGTGATTCAGGCTTTCTCGTCATCTTCTTTATTGCAGAAGATTTTTAAGGTTTTAAAAAGAACCACATTTTGAAAGTAGGAAGCACCATGATTCTTCTTCATTTGGAAGCATTAAGGATTGCATTTTAAGGTTTTCAGTGTGGGAGAGGGCTAGCAAAAAACCCCAAATCAACTGTCTTTGTTATTGTTGGTTTTGTTCCCAGATATGGAAAAAAAAGCACTGAGATTTGCTCTTCCCGTGTAATTGCAGGAGTTGATGTCTTAAAATAAACAAGTACTATGAGGTAAAATCATTTGATCTTGCAAGAGTACAATATCTTGCAAACTGTGTCATTCACTTTTACATGCTATGACTGAAAGCTGATGATTCACCTATGAGAATTTTCAAGAAAGCAACTAAATTAAGATGAAAGGAAATCTTATTCCAAAGGTCTCCTGGTAAAGTGGCTGTTATTGAGTTGTTGCTGTGCAGTGACATGGCAGATGCTGACAGAGGTCAGAGACATTTTCTGTATCTGGCTGCTCACTTTGAGGATCACCTAAAAACGCTCAGCTCTGGCTGAATCTTAGAGTATTTGTTGCAAAACCATTCTTTACAAAGCGCACTACAGCTCAGAAGAGCTCAGGAAATGTGTTTAATCCACTTAATATCTGGACATTTTAAAATATTATTACCACCATTTCTTTTGCTTGGAAAACTAAAGTGGGCTAGTACTGTTGTCACAAGTGGTAAGGGGATTAGAATGCAAAATAGAGCCAATACTGAAGTTTTATGTCCAAGTCAATGTTTATAATTAAAGCTGAGTTTTGGCACTGTGCTGCTGAAAATTTAGGACTCTGCTTTGTTTTTGTGCAGCCCACTCTCTCTACTTGTGCAGATGAACACCTCCTCTTTGTTTTCAAATAGCCTATATTTTTGATCTGTTCTTCCCTCAGCAGCCACTGGCACCAATCAGAGCTGAAAACATCTGTGCAAGTAGCTGATTCTGTCCCCTTCTTCCAAAGTATTTGCAAGGCCTTGTACAAGCAATAAATTAGAAGATATTCTTTAATGTAATATACCTCGTGTTCCAACATGAGAGAGAGCTGTTAAAAGATGCTACATAACACCCACCCACAAATAAAACCATCTGAAAACAAAACAGATTTAGAAACAAATTTAGCTTATAAAAGTTAAAATCAAGAAAAAGAATAAGGCCCTTTTTTGTGACTAAAGAACAAAGACAACAAAATGAAATTTAAAGGATATGAGTATATAGAAAGGATGGAGGAGAAGGTCAAATTTAAATTTAAGTTATGATAGGTTTGTGTTGCCTGTAATATTAGATTCTTTTTTTTTTTTTGCTTCAGTAGTGTTGTGGTTTAGGAATGGCACTCCCCTTCTTCCTGAGACTGACCCAAAATTCTTTATAGAATTGAAGCATAAATACAAAATTTTATAGCTCAACCTTTATTTTTAAAGTATATAGAATCACCTAGAAAAAATATTTTACCAGAACAATAATAGGAAAAGGTCTAATAACATTTTTTTTAATTTTTATTTTTGAGAAAACACGTCGCCATTATATGACCTAGTAAAAGACAAAAGGAGCTGCAACTTCATATTTAAAGATTTTTGAAGCAGAATTCAGAATCCACATTGAGATACTAACCTACATCTTGGAGAGTAAGATTAATAGCAGCTTCTCAAAGCATAGCAAGCTGGAAAGGCTGAGGACAGACACACAATTTACATCCTTGAGCAACTTTATTCCAGAAGTAGAGTTGCTGTATCCCAGATGCCTAAACCTCAAGGCTGAGGGAGTTCTGAGAATTGAATCTCAAGTATCTTTAGCCCCTTTTGAATAATGCAGCAAAATTCTTATGTTTTTATAATGCCCAACATTTTAGAGAGATGTGCTAGACAAACCAAAATTCTTACTTTAACACAGTTTTTAAACTTCATTAATTTATGATTAAATGAAACAAAAATCGATCCTTCTGATATGGAATATATACAGCTTCAAAAGCTTAATGTGCAAATATTTTTTTTTAATCTCTTTAAAGTAAAATTAGTGTTAAATGTAAAACCGCATTTAGACACCACATCAGACAGGTCAAAATTGTTAACCAACTGGTTGAAAGAAAAAATGCTAATAATAAAGAACCCCTGCCAGTGAATTTAAAGAAAAAACCTTTCAAAAAGAAGCTGGGAACATTGGATGATCTTGATATAAAAGGAACTGTCTAGGAAAGTGAATTCCTTGCACTAGTATTCATTACAGAAAATACTGTACCCACAAATTGTTCTTTATGGAGGAAGAGTCTGAAGAGCTATCTCGAGCAGAAACATGAGTTGGAGAAGTCTGTTCTGTAGTGATAAATTAAGGAAGAAAAGTTTTTCAGTACCTAAACGATATTTCCAATAGTGTCAAAGATAGGAAAATCTGATACTGGTAATTGAGAAGTGTTAATTATTCCTTAAATTTGCTTCAGTAGTGTTGTGGTTTAGGAATGGCACTCCCCTTCTTCCTGAGACTGACCCAAAACTAGATGCTGCTGTCTCCCCACCCTCACCCCTTTCCTGCTCTGAGCATTGAAGGCACGAAAAGGCAAAAATTATGGGTTGAGATAAGAAAAATTTTCTGGGAACAGCAGTGAGATAAGAAAATGATCAGTAACAACAATATCAATAACAAAAGGCATAAGGCAAAGAAACTATATATAAGGAAAGCCCAGGACAGACACTGACCGGCTCTTCCCCACCACACCGTGTTTTATCCTGATTGGGAAAGGGAAAACCTTTATGAGAAATGAGAGCTCCCTTCCCCCAGCCCTTGGCAATGGAGTAAGATGGTATCAAACAGCAGTCATGTCTTGGTCACACCCACTTGGCGCAGCCACTGCAGCCCAGAGCCTCTGGGAGCAAGGGATCTTAGCCTCCCTGGCTGCTGGGAACAGAGGTGTATGCACCTGGCTACTGTAAAAAAAATGATTTCTTCACTGGGCAGAACTAGAACAGACACTAAGAGAGTATGACACAAGCCCTCACTACCCCATCAGATACTAAACAGAATTTTATTTCTAGATGTCTTAATGTAAGCCTAGATAAATTGATAGAGAACATGGAATATGATACTTAGATATGATGCTTTGGGGAAGAGAGTAAGTTTTGCAGATGTAGAAATTATTTGCAAGAGCAATAAGATTCTTTGAAAGAATGATGAATTACCATCTGAATAAGAGTAAATTCAGCTTGTACAATGTAGCTGGACTTTCAATTCAGCTGTGCCCTTACAGAGTAAAAGGGACAGACTTGTCATATAGTGACAACTGAGTGGCAACTGCTTAAATGATAAGAAACAAAGGGTAGGAATAAGTGGTCATTTTTTCCTGTGAGGAATGTTAGGAATATTCTCCCTCGTGACTCTGTATTGATCCCTTCACTACTAAAATGGTCAGGATGACCAAGATGACCAAGATGACCTGGATGGCCAAGAACAAGTGTGACAGTTTGCAGGTGATATAGAATTATTTTAGCACAGTAGACATAGTGGGACTAGTAGGCACAAGACTATTTTGTATTTGTCAGAGTTTAAATAAATATACACATTTTTAATTTCTGTGATATGGTTCAGTTCTTTAAGGTGCAACAATTTGGTCATAGGTGAGAATCCTCTATTTTCAAGAGCTCTGAGACAACAGAATTGCTGCAGGATAATCATGATTTCAGTAGTGCCCCTGAAATAATAGCATACAGCAGAATAATGCCAGGTATCTGGAGCAGTTTAAACAGGAGTTACAGGATATTTTTGTTTTCCTATAAAAGAACATGTGTTTTGTTCTCTCATAGGCTGTATTCAATGCAGAGGCTACAGTAGGATAACTAGGAGGGAAAAATTATATTATGAATCTAACAAAAGTGTTTAAACAGATATTTCCTTAAAATCATTAAAAAGTAAGGAATAAAGTGATCTGAATGGCATCTTGTTTTCTTGGAAATGTTGCTATGTGAGCACAGGAAAAATTGAGTTAAATACCTTGGGAATTAACATGCAGCTTGTGAGTTTTCTGACATATTTTCCTCATGCATGGAATCTCTAATTTCAAGGAAGAGTTGATTAAAAACATGTTTTCTAGCATAAATGCAACTCCCTGGTAACCCTTAAAAATGAAATAAAAATTTATATACATCTATTTACCTCTCCAGAAAAGCATAGAAGACTATTGGGCTAATGCTTAGTGTTCTTAAGGGGACACAGATAACTAAATAATGACAATGGAAAATTGTGCTAATTTATGAGGAACAGGTTAAGAGAAAAAATATTCACCAACTATTATTGGGACCAAATGTATACAAGTCTTGGAGATGAGAGGCCAATAAAAATTCTGCACATGGATTCAGAAAAAAAATTAATCTGAAAAGAAAGAGCCAACAAAATATGTCAGGCTGCCAGAGATTTTCCACTGCTTGGCAATAGGTGCTCCACCCTGAGATCTCCATTTCCAGTCCCTTTCTCACAGCCTCTCACTGTGTGCAATGCCATCAGCGGAGGTGAAAGACCACAACAACCAATCCTACAAGTTTTCACTTTTAGCACCTGCAGTCCTAGAAAACGTGACAAAGAGAAGAATCTCCCATTAATGCTTGAAGTTAAACTCTTAAAATTGTTTTTACAATTTGCATTCAAACACAAAACTGTGGTGAATTCAAGGGTAATTTGCATCACATTAAGTATTGCCTGGCTTTCATATGGTTTATCACAGGGATAGGTATATTTTACTGTCCCTACATCAGTTTGAGCTGGGCATAATTTCTTTCTTAGCAAATAATCCTTCCCCTCAAGAAAGTTTATTAGTGATGTTCATGGATGGTGAATGAGTCCATGAGCTCTGTGCAAATCTGGAGCATTCTACTGTCCTGGGTGTCATGTCTGGGCAACAGACATGTGTAAGCTGAGACTACCTGTACATACAGACCTGTCTGGAGTACTGCTAAACCCTAAAATCTTTTTCATCTTATATCAGTTGAACACTGCTTTTGTATAGTTCTGTAGCCAAAAATGTGGGAAAAAAAATTATGTGTAGAGAGTAATGTGTTCATTTCTAACTGGATTTATACAAACCCATACAAAACCTATGTTATGTCTACTGACACTGTGGAAAAAAGACAAAAATACACTCCAGCTGTCTGATAAGTTCAGGGCCAAAGTCTCTCCTTCTATTCTGACACAAATGTCATCCACTGAGGTTAATGGGACTGGGGTGCTTACACTATAGGGTGCCTAATTGTTTCTTGGCGGGCTAGCACTTGCTATCAATACACATACAGACAGTATTAAAATAGATGTGTCATATCAGTATGATCAGCTAAATGATAAACAATACCCTCGCATTAGCTCTGAATGGAGAAAGAGATCTTAGTGTGCAATCAGGGAAAGGAATTGTTAGAAATGTAGCAATTGCACGGAGCCCCTTGATGAATTACTGAGTATCTAGAGCAAGCCTAGTATGATTTTATGGGCTGTAAGC
Source organism: Certhia americana (assembly GCA_018697195.1). Lineage (NCBI taxonomy): Eukaryota > Metazoa > Chordata > Aves > Passeriformes > Certhiidae > Certhia > Certhia americana. Next base: position 30,293,802 of record CM031860.1, read on the forward strand.
CAGCAATTTGGTAGCAAAACTGAAAGTCCTTGTGAAAATTTTAAGTGGCTTTAGACCATCAGATCTATTTTATGTAAGTGGTTTTAGACCTCTTCAGACCTTTTAAACTGTTTTCATGCATCTTTTTTGATAGCTTTTGCTTTTTTGGTTCTGAAATTAACAATTCCACTATTAGAGTCAACATGTATCTTACTAAAGCTAGCACATAACTTATCAGAAAGGGTGCAGCATATTAGAATCAAGTGAGTGACTTTTATAGGGTGTCTTCTGTAATAGCTCTGAGATCATTGCATGAAAGCATGAGATAATGCCACTGCAAACACTCTGGACTAAATGTAGTGCAATCCATTAAAAAAACCCAGCAAAATACTGCAAAGTGATGGATAATATAAATAATACATGGATCAGCTTAGATCATTGCTAGGCATTAGTTTTCTTCAATTCATAATTAAGCATGTAAAGACTTTTGGAGTTTTGTATAAGCTCTAATTTTACCTTTGCAATAAAACCTATCAATGGATATTGCTCAGTTTTGCTTATGGTAAAAAAACAAATCAGGAAATGTACCTGAGGTATCCATGCTGAAAAAGCTCTCAGGGCCCAGGTATTTCATGGCTTCCTTCACTTATAGCAAGATGGTCTTCTTAGAAGTAGATTAATTGTTCTTTTTTGTTTTTTCTTCTTTTAGCTTTTCAACAGTGTTTTCAGGGCTCTCCTCGAAAGGCAGAAGCAGAATACCTATGTCAAGCTTTTGTAATATTCTTATTACAGATTGGTCAAGTCTACTTTTCCCTATGGAAATACAAGCTTTTGGCCAGATTCATTTGGAATTATGATCAATCTGAAGTATAATTTCTTTTTTTTTACACTTAGTTCCAGGCTATGACCTCATTAGGGTATATCATATGAAATCAGAGATATGAATGTTGAGCAGTAGCTCTGGCATGCAAATCTATGAAAGTCATCTGTTAGTCTGATACTCTCATGCAGATTGCTCAAACTCTCTCACAGATGTCATTCTTTACGTCAGGATATACATGTCAGTTTATATTTTGACTTTATTTAAAAGTCCGTATTTCTGAAGTGTCTCTTTACTTCCTATTTCTGCAAATGGAAATAGCTTGTCAGCTCAGTGGTCTCAGTTTCTTCCACTTCCTCAGTCACCACTGAAAGTGAGATGTTGAGCTGGCATTAAGTCTCTAACTCATGACTGCTCAGCTGATCTGAGCTCAGATCCTTCCTTTCTAAGGATCCAGGCTGCTGCTGCTCCAGTAGGCTGAGTGCCTGAATCCCTTCTCCTTCCCCCAGCAGAGCTCAAGGACATGCTGCTGCTGAGATGGATGGATGGATGGATGGATGGATGGATGGATGGATGGATGGATGGATGGATGGATGGATGGATGGATGGATGGATGGATGGATGGATGGATG